>JABFPB010000356.1:0-12840 GCA_022817645.1 Ceratoteleas bidentatus
AAGTGAAAAATATTGTAAAAAATTAAAAAATGAATCAATATAAAATTCTATTGTAAATATAAAAATATAGCCATTGTCTTAAAACAATTAAAAGTTCACGGGACATGGTCACTAACTGGGACATTGACCTTACAAGTTACAAACTAATTTTCAACCGATTTTGATCTAATTTGTGGTCTGATGTTCGAAATTCAGTGAAAAACAAATTTCTTTGACGGTATTTTACTGTGACGGTATTATACTGTGTACAGATTGTTTGGCAATGTACATCTTTATGAAAAAAACTATTCTAAAATGATATGTCTTTTTACATTTTAATGTATAACTTCTGTTTTAATAAATTTATCAAAAATCTGTCTAGACCATTTTTGTCTACGTCAAAATGTTTGAAAATTAGTTGGGACAAAAGAAACGTCTTAGAGACATTCGTGCTTAAATTCTGCAAGATTAACCTATGAAATTACAGTAAATTATAGTAAAACCTATTATGAAGATATCATTCTCGATCGGCGTTAGTATTGATTTTCACAAATCCAACAGCAACGTATTAAAATACCACAAATAAATGCTTTTGTCAAAAAATTGATTTTTGGTTAATTGTTGGTGGATGATTCCCTTAAGGTGATATGTCACGGTTAAAGTCTCGAGGTTAATGTTTTTTCGTTAATTTAATTAATACGTTTAGGTTAAATTTGCAACTGCATCGTTAAATTCTGTAATTAGAGGAAAATGTCATTCTATAAGCAAATCCATTTGCATGATCTATTTTCGACAAAAGTTTGTTTCTTGTAATTTTGGTCAATTCGAAAACGAGGAACAAATTTTTAGCTTTAAGGTGATTATATCAAAAAGTCAAAATACTGAAAATTTGTTGAAATTTTAACTGAAGATTGTTCACGCCGATTACTTTAATTATACCAATTTTCATGAAAGTTCACTAGCCAGAACCGGAGATATTCTACGCTAAAGTTCAGCAATGCAGTATGTACAGATATACTGGACATGTATTTTAATCAAATCTTGATATCAAATATCTTGGGATCCAGCTAGTGAATGTTGATGATAATTTGTACAGTTGATGCGATCAACGTAGAAAATATGCAGTTAGTTTTTTATCAATTTTTCAAAATTGGTGAACGGAATATTGATAAATAATGAAATATTTTTTAAGTAACGATTTTAAAAACCGGAGACACATTTTTTTAGCATAATATACTTGCAATTAATCAAACGCTTTTAGCGTAATAAACATGTTTGATTTTAATAAACTATAATAGTGAAGTACTTTAAAGAATGACCTTAAGATAATTTGTCTTAAAATCATTTAATGATGACCGGAACGAGATTTTCTTTCTTTTTTGCACACAACCTTATTTTACTCGCTCTGGTCTGTTAAATAATACTGTTAAATAATAGTTTATTCAAATTAAGCAAAGTCCCTGAATCCGTTGCAGCAGACTTTCGACTTGACCTTAAGGTGAGGTTCAAGTTCTGCTGGGATAATTCTGCTGCAACATTGCTAATAAAAATAATTATGAATAATTATTGCATCGTAAATGGACCATAGAGAGATTCTGCACCTATGAGAAAATATGTCTATTATCTTCGAAAAATCTTGGACCTTTTTCGAAGATAATGAAATTTCGTGGTTTTTCGTTTTTCATTGAGAAAAACCGTGAAATTTCAGTTTTCTCAATGGTAATACTAAATAATTTATGAATCAATTAAGAAAATTACTTTTGGCTCGAAATCGTCTATCCAAACTTCGACCCTACATTCCGGAAACCAAGTCAAACTATGCACACATTAATTCAACAATGTTGAATTATTATTTCATAGTATTAGTTTCAATTATCAGTTGCATACCAAAATAAAATAGGCATTTGTTGGTTTTTCACATAATCTTGAAATATAATAGCTAAAAAAAATGTTTATACTCCATTCTGCCATTTTAATTCGTATTAAATTCTATGGCATCGTTTTTCGAATTTATAAGTAACATTGCAATTACTCTTCATTATTTATTCTCAGCAACTAACCCAAAAGTGAGAATTTGATGAAACTTTAAATTTGGGTTCCTACAATTCTACCATTTAATTTGCCAAGTTTTCAACTAAATCGTCCACCTAAAAGTGGAGGTATTCCACTCTAAAGTTTGATTCAAACTCATGGATAGAATACCTATACACATATCCCTTTCTGCAATTTTACTATTAAATAACTTAGCTTCTACACAGACAAATTGCTTGAAATTCTGACAAATCAAATAGTAGTACTGAAAATCCTAAAATTTAAAGTTTCGCCGAACTCTAACGTTTGGCAAAAATGACATTTTTTGGCGTCTTTTCACATTATTGTTTATAACTTTTGTTTTGTTATTATCCTCTTAATGGCAAACAAAATGTCGCCAAAAACAATAAAATTGATTGTAATTTGAGCTCCCACTAACTTTTTGAAAATTGTTTTTTACAACTTTTTGTTAATTAAGGATAAACAATTGATTTTTTGGAGATTTTCGTTACAGATTATTATTAAGGGATCTAAATTCTACAAAACACCAAAAAATCAAGGCTTTAAATTGACGAAAATAGCCATTTTCGTGGAGAGTTCCCTTAAAATATAAAAAATGTTACGAAAGTGATTTTCACTTTTTCCTGAAATTCGGCTGCGGTGTCCCCTTAATGGAGTGTTTATCCAATGATCTCAGCGAATCAAGGAGGCTTAAGGAGGAATTAACGCAATCGAAATATCTCATTCGGATGCAAAATAATGCAGTTTTTGGAGTTAAGTAGCGCGGAATTCGACGCGAACTGGTGCCGTTTCGGCAATTGAGTCGTTTGACGGAATTAAGCCGAGTTAAGGTAATATTTCACGTGGAATAAGTCGAGGCACGGAAGAAATGCTTGAGTTACGTGGTGGGGCCGATTTTATTTTAGATAGAGCGCACGAAAATCGGAAAACAAGGCGTGTTTTCGTCACTCGGCGTGTATCGCTGTATTTAATTCAATGAAGCGATGCGGATAATTGGCATTGGCGGCGGAATTGAATGGTAAACGGGAAGATTAGGAAGTGGACGCTTTAATAGATTATAATAATTGTTACAGCTCCAATGCCACTCTGACGCAGTACTGAGATATTTTTTTAGAATAGGGAATATCGTATCTAAAATTTAGAGTTTCCTTTATCTTACAAAATATTGTAAAATATTGAATTTCATTTATAGTTTGTTTAAATATATAATTATATAAATACATATAATAATGTATTGTAAGATAAATGTGTAAAAAAATTTAAGAAAAAAAATGTTATTATTTTAAGTATTATAATACAGATTAATAAAAAAGAGAGTGTATCAAAAATAAAAAAGGAATTAAGTACACTTATTTTAATGAAGTGATATATAGAACGACTAATAGCTACTATTTGTTTCTACATTTGGATCGAAAAGAATTATTTTTATTTTAAAATTCAACTAAAAACGTCTGATTCCTTACAATAGATTTTATAATATAATATTAAATATTATTACAGTTAAAAAAATGTTTAAAAATTGTTTAAATAATATTTATAACTTTTAAAATATTGTTGTATGAACATTAGAACAATGTTTTAATACAAACGTCAAAACATCTTTCAGTAAAATAAAATTAATTGCGATATAACATTAAAAAACAGATATTATTCACTGATAGGGAACTCAAAAAATACCGCATACATATTAATGCCCCGAAAATACGTAACCAGTTTCTACCTGATCAGACTGACCTCAAACTGACCGAACTGACCTCCCAATCTACCCAAATCATAGACAGAGTTGGAAAAGAATCTAAGTCAAAACATTCTAATACAACTTGGGTTCAGATACCACAATAATCCATTTATCTGAACCGAACAAATGTGTCAAAATAAAAACATGCCAATTTCGTTCTCATATCTTTTTTAATTTGGTAAAAACATGCCAATTTCGTACTCGCATCTTTTTTTGACAATCAAAATGAATCCGAAAATTACATGCTACAAACTATCGTCAGTTTTTGTCTACACAATGTCATTGTAGGAAACGAAGAGAAAGTTTATAAAAAATATGAGGCAGGCAAATCCGTCCCTTTGTCCAGTCAATGAAATTCAACAGTATTTAATGGGCTCGCAATAAAGTTTCGTTAGCTATGACCTTATACTACAGTGGTTTTACGATTTCTTCATCTGTCCCTCGAAAAAAGGAAGAAAAACAATATTTGACTAAATCACTTTCACTATTTTTACAGCTTTGGGCGAATGAACATGTGCACTTAACATTGAAAAGCACGTGTTTTACACATGTGTATATATAGTTAGGTGATTAAAAAAGGTTTTTTTTTATAAGTTTTTCACTTTGTTGGAGAATTTAGTTCACGATAAATTGGCAAAAAAATGAACAAATATTGATAAAGACTGACAAAAAATTGATTGACAAAATTAAATTGAGAAATTTAATAGTAGAAAGATTTATAATTTGGAATTGACAGTATTAAAACTAAGAATTTTTACTTTACTTAACTTTACTTTATTTTTACTTTACTTTAATTACTTTAATTGAAAGATGTAATTTTTTGGAATAATGTTTAATTGTATTTTTAGAGTCAGAAGGAAATTAAAGCAAAATATTTTAGGCAGTGATAATTGAGATACTTTTATAGATTTGTTTAAAATACTAATATAGGACAGTGGTTTTTTACTTTATTAAATAAATTAAATCGATTGACTTTATTCAGCAAAAAGTTAGCTATTTTATCATTTTCTCTTGGAAATTCCTCATATTCCATTCTAAATTGGAATAACAGCGGAACTGGTTAATTGATCTCGTTCACATAAGTTTAGTTGTGAAGTTCTTACGATTTAATTGGGAATGATCTATGTAACATTCAATTCGTAACAAATATTTTATAAGTCGTAAATTTTCGGGCTGTTCAAGAACTTACGAAATCAGTTTTATTATACTTTTTCCTATTATAAAATAAAGGCTAATTTCTAAATTAATTAAAAGATCACATACAAATTTCTCTAAGTCCCCCCCAAAAAAAAAAAAAAACGTGAAAAAACATCTCAATTTCCATACGAAACAGATTTTATCTACTTAAAAAAATGTGTAAGTTTTTTTAAACATCACTTATTCAGTGAAAAAGATATTCTACATTTTATTCGGTGAAAAATAATAACTTTCTGAACTTCCAGTTGATTCATTTCAAAGTCCCCCGAAGACCTAACTATAAAGTGCTTCCATTTTATAACGACCGATAACTAACCCCTTTCCTAACTTCAACCTCTACTTTTCCCAGACTCGAAATTGAGCGAAAATGGCGTGTTTGCGTATACGCGTTGCTTAATATTGTGCCTTTGATTAGACAAAAGAGAAAAACTATGTCATGGTCAGTAGCTTCCTTCGGCATCTGATAAACGCGATGCGTTTGTTTAACAGTTCGATGTGTGTCACCCGCGTTTGCTCTATCCTTAATCTGATCCACCGTAAACAGATAAAGACATTGTTTCTTAATTCCAATTCGAGTGTCTGGGGCCTTTCTGGCTCCACTATTCACACTCCTATCTAACCAGAGCATTTTTTCATTCAGGGCGTCAATCTTATCAAACGTATCCTCAGCAGGTTCACTTTTAAAGTAGTTCCCTTTCTGACTTTAAATTTCAGATCTTACGATGCTGCTATTTAGTTTACGAAATGGTAAATTTTCCATTTTTGGGACATTTGGTAATTTTTTTTTGGTAAAATTGGTAAAAGTTACAATTTAAAAACATTTTCAAAAAGTTAAAAAAAGATTAAATTAAACTTTAAAATAAAACAAATTGAAACCCAAACTCAGAAAAATAATGTATTAATTCCAAATAAATTCGCTTTACCATAACTAAATAATTTATTTTAAATGGTGCCAAATTAGTGATTCTTTTGGGATAAATAATTCTATATGGAAATAAATATATATTTGTACCAAATAAATGTACTTCCTTACACGAAATAAGGATTTATTAGTTCCAAATAAATGTATTTATTTGAGACAACTAAATTATTTTTCTGGGTGTACAGTTAAATACTGAACAATTATTGCATTATTTAATTTTATTATTTGACAATGTCGTTAAAGAAGAAGTAATTAGAAAGTAATAATCGGACAAGAAATGATATGATTTCAAATCTTCAATTCCATCCCAGTCACGTGCAGAGCGAATCCAAAATTTCGAGTAATCGAAATTGGGCATGCATTATAAATAGGTTATGATCGATAAGAATTGAGAGAGCGAACCGGCGCCATCTAGTCTGGCGCGGATGCGTTTCGAGCCTCGAAAGGTCAGATATCGAGAAAACGACCTCGCCTCGACCTTCTTATATTTGCACTCACGTCGAAAGTCAGACCGGAAGTCACGAAGACGTTTCGCCGGGTTTCTGCTCCGACGTCTATTTTCATCAAAACTTTCCTGCCGTCGAAATTCCGGGTGAAAAAATTGTTTCGCAGTATGATACGTTAAGAAATCTATGAGTCCTGAGAAAAACTCTTTTATAGAGAGTTCGAAGTTAATCAAACTTTTTTAAGCTTTCGATAAATATAAGCCAATCAGGATGGAGTTTCTATTGAAAAATCAATTATATTGGATAATGAACTTTTTTATCGAAAATATGTTCCAACCAATCAGGGTAAAGTTTCTACTGGAAATAACCAGTTTTAAAGTATTATTACCATTTTTTGTCTTGAATATACAAAAAATGCATCCTACAGATTATATATTTATATCTGTATATATTTTATATTTATTTATTTTCATTATTTAAACAAATTATTTAAATTTACTTTTATATTTATTTTTTATTTAATTCTACCAAAAATTAAAAAATTCAAATTTTAAATTTCCAAAAATCCCTCCAATTTCATCATTATAAGACATCTCGAAATGTGTGCAGAACTGACATCCAATCCGTAACAGGAACCAGTGTAACGAATGTGTACTTTCATCCAGATATCAATAAACCATACGATACGTGGTATTCAGATCCACTTGGACAAAACCGCTTAAATGCAGTTAGCATTATGCGTATCCGTGTTTTTCGAGAGGGATCGTTTCGTGGATCAATTGGCTTCGAGGCGCTTTTCGCCAGAAATGTCCACACGAAGCTAATTACTTGACGATAACCGTTTTGCAAAGAAAAGTTGCTGAAAGAGTTTCGCTCGTGTGACGTATTTATAGTTTTCGCGTACAGCTCGATGAATATCAATGAATGAGTCACTGCATTAAATAACATTTGGTACAATGCGACTCTTTACTGATTTCTATTGGCCGCGTGTTAGCGCAATTGTCATTGTCCAAGCGATGTTTCACACGAAATCGGAATCTTTGGATTCTGCTGTAAAAATACGTACATTGCATAAGCTCAAGTTAATGGAGCACAAAATTAACTCGGTTTTTAAATTATTACCAGGAATGTGTTGAAGGCAACAAAATATTTTGGGAATAATGCAGAAACGTTGAGAGAGATGTTTTTAGTATTTTCGAAACATATTCGACCTTGAAACAAGCTTATTTGCATTTTTCAGAAAATGTTTTCATTAAAAAACGTTATGTAAAATGAAAAAACAGGTAATCAAAACAAAGCATTAGTTGAAAACAATGAAAAAATTGCTTTGTTGACAAACAAATCATTGTTTTGTTTACAATGTCATTCATTGCTTTGTTTACAATGTCACACATTGTTTTGTTTACAATGTCATACATTGTTTTGTTTACAATGTCATAAACTGTAAACAAAATATTGATTAACTCGTTAAAAAAGTAAACTTTTGTTAATTTTATTTACAAAGTTAAAAAAGTAATTGAAACAACAATTTGTTTAAAAACAAAAAACTAATGACATTGTTTACTGATAACAATTTTTTTGTTGAATTTTTTTTCATTTTCATTTTTTCTCTTGAATAACACTAACGAATGACAGAAAACGCTGGACCAAAACAAAGCGAAAAAAAACCGCTTCGACAGCTTCCAATTTGCATTGACAACCAGTCGACTGCCCTTAAGATATTTTTAGTCGCGTTTCAATTCCATATTGCTGTTTTCCCGCGAGCGAAACTTGTTAACAAGATACTTGCAAGCCAAATTTCGTTCGGTTGTTGGCGTCAACTCGCAGCGATGTTTGCGTTTTGTTGATTTATTGATAACCGAATAACATTTTGAGATATTTCCGAGCAAAGAATGTCGAGAATGTCGCATGCATGTTTGAGATGGAAAGCAGCTTTGATTGTTTTCTATGTTGCACTGTAGTTCGGTTTACACATTGTCATCAGATTGCTGAATGGCAATGCGCTTTTGTCGACGTTTTCGGGCACAAAGTTTACTCGTTATAAGTTTCAACAATTCAAACCAAAAAATACGGATGGCATTTTTTAAATAAAGGAATATTGTAATTTTGTTAAAATTAATTTATTATTTTTAAAATGAAAAAAGTTGTGAACGAGTTTCGAACTCAGGTTCTCTAGAATACTGAATGTAAATGATTATGCAATACTTTTAATTGTAAAAAAAATATAATACAAAATTTTATCTATATTGTGTAATACTATGCAAAGATTTCTAAAATAATTGTTTAAATTTAGAATTAAAGAAGACGAATATAGATTCTGTATATCTGTATATGTCGTGACTATTTATTTTCTATTTCCAAATCCGTACTATTTAGCTACTAAGGTAAATTTGATTGCATCTGAAAAATGCTTTCTCGTTATTCATAAATGGACAATTAATATAAAACAGTCTTAATTGCAGTTTTAATTGTTTACAGATAAGCTGATTTAGTGATAAAGTACTGACCATCGTAATAATAAGGGAAAGTATGAAATGCAGAGGTATGAAATACGTTTTTGGCGAATATAATGAGATTCTCCGCGAGAAGAAGTCGAGCGAAAAAATGCATGGGATGGTTTTCAAGACGAATCGCGTTTCCGGGTAGTTTTATATTTGCAGTGGGAGCCCCATTTATCTTCGTTTAATTGGTGCCCGCATCTACAATATAGTGCTGAACCTCGTTTCACTAGAGTTCTGATTGAAATGAGGTTCGTAATCTGCGAAAGACAAGTGACTTATTTTAATGATTAACCCACGTCTAATGTGTCCCGAAAGCGATTAAATATGAATGGACGCGTAAAAATAAAATGCTAGACATTTGGCGGATCGAATTGTCGGAAAATCTTTTACGGATAAACGGTTATCTCGTAATTGCTGCAACTTGGATTAAAGTTTCTTTTTTCGTCCCAAATTCTCCGCTGATAAAAATTCTTATCGCCTTTCGGTATCTAATGTCACTCGTTGAAAACGTTTCTAGTTTTTCCAAATTCCGGGTCATTACGATTTATGTTTTACGAAATCGGATAAATAATAAATAACAAAAAGATGAAACATACTTCAGATTTTCAGTCATTTTTTTCAAAAAAGGGTACGACAAAAGGAATTACTATGGCACAGTACAAAAACTATTTTACTGAAATTTTAACAAATCTTTTTTCTCCGTGAAAAAAGATTTTTCTCCCTGAACCGAATCTTTATTTATTCATTCAATCCCACCAAAATATTTATCTAGTCCCAACCAACACCCCCCTCCAAATCCCATTTCCAAATTCATTGTAAACTTCGCCGCAAAAAGTAATTCGCCAATTATAGCCGCATTAGCTATTTCTGCGGCATTCGTTAATTTTTAAGCAACTCTACATCGCCCGCCGCGAGTCGCGAGCCCAAAATACCGATCGCCGCGACACCTTCCCACGAATTACCCCCCCTCCCGCCGCGAACCGCGATCGCCCCCTCCCCACTGCGGCAAACCCCGGAAAAACCCTCGGACCGGAAGTCGGCAGCGACCGTGCCGAAACGCAACCCGGAACCTAATTGTCCGTAATTGCGCAAAGGGAGGCCGAGAATCGCGCGGAGCGGACCGCTGCGACTCGTGCATACTAGGTCGAGATAGTCGATGACGTAACGCGAGCGGGCGGGGGGTGGTGGCGGGGGCGCGCGAGTCACCGTTCGGACAATAACGAGATGCGGAAATGGCGCTGGCCGAAGAAGAAATTTCAATGAATGGAAAACGTTGGCAAGGGCCTCTTAAAAGGATCGACCTTTTCAATTGACGCGCCGTCCTTGGGCGGCTGATCACGAGCCAGTCGCGCGGCGGCTGGTGCCGCCATCGCCAGCGCGCTGCTCCGAGTCGCCAGCGGACCTCGCCGACGCGCCGCTTCCGTCCCACCCCACCGCCCGATCCTCAGCCACGGTCTTCCGACTTATCAACGCTGTCAATCACGCAAACAACCACTTGCGATACCGATCAATACCGAAATTCGCGGCTTTTTTGCGCGATTTTACAAGGGGAGGGGTGGGGGAGGGGAGGGGGGAGGGGGAGGTGGTCGATATCCACCCCGGTCCTGGCAAGAGACTCTGGGACTTGGTCGTCAACCAGGAGAACGGGGCAGCCATACTGGCCAAGGTGGCCTGGGACCCCATCTAGGAGCCAACGTCAAGAGTGAACAAACGTGAGGAAACGTCGACCTCTCCGACCCCTTTCCCCCGAGAGAATCGATCTTCAAGGGGAAATCAGTTCTGTGGAACCCCCATATAGGTCAGCTGTCCTAAAGATCCATGCTGATCGGTGGGAGACACCGGTACCTCGGGGTGGCGACACTGGCGCCACCTTCGCTGAGGCTGGAGTGACCTGGGACCTTCTTGAAACTGGAGCCCGCCGAAAACTCGCTCGCGTCAGTTTATAAAGGCAACCACAATAAAATATGCACGTAGATGAGTTCAGAAAAAGACGCACTGCGAAAACCGCCAGATTCAAGAATACAGTCCCTGATCCGACGTCGACGACCCCGAGTCAATCCCGGGTAGGCAACCCTGGCCCCTGGACCAGGGTTGCCAGTAAAGAAAACTTCGTCCTTATCTGCTTCAAACTGGATGACCTTCTTTATTTTCGACGACTTGTCTTCCAGGCATCCCTGCCCAGGACCTGCCCAGGTGGCTGGGGGTAGGTATGACCTTGTTTATTGACGACTTGGCGACTTACTACTGGCATCCCTGCCCAGGACCTTCCTAGGTGGTTAGGGATAGTTATGACCTTCTTTATTTTTGCCTCGGCGACTTAATACTGGCATCCCTGCCCAGGACCTTCCCAGGTGGCTGGGGATAGGGATAACTTGACGAGACACACTACCGTGTCTCTTGATCCTCACCCCCAGGAGGACCTGGCGACCTCCCTGGTTGCCACCCTGGCTTGTCTCCTCCAGCCCCCAAAGGTCCGGGGAGATTCTGCTCCAGATCTCTCCTCCTATCCCACCGAATTGCCCAGAAGCATGTGATTATTCATCGCGCTCCATATAGCCAAGGTCCGCAGCCGGCGTGGCGCGCATGTGCGCGCCGATGACATAATGATCAGTGGTTCTCGCGGAGGGACCACCGAGGCGCGTCCTCTGGCCGACGACGCCGCTCCCCGGCTGACCGAGACACTGTCTGGGCAAACTGGCGGCACTCGCGCACTCTCGCGTCGGACATAAATAGCTGCACATCCTAGCCTTAACGCTCGGGAGTTGGCGGTCATGAGACCAATCGTCTTACCATGTTGGACAAGGTGGCGGCGACTGCAGAGGTCGCACCAAGGTTCGGCTACACTGGCGCTCCCTCCGGGACGGTGGAACGAGGAGGACGCGGCCCTCGGGGTGGCTGTCCACTGGGGCTCTATCCTCTGCTGCTGTCTCCGACGTCTGCCAACTAGGGGACTCGGCACTGACGTCTGCGAGCACTGTGCGAGCCACGGTTTTCCGTGTGCCAACGAGAGGGGCGCACGGAGCAAGACGTAACGGGATAGAGGGAGAAAGGGAGAGGGTGGAGGGAGGCCGGCCCTCCAAGCGGACAAATGTCCCACTCGCGATCGAAGCTCTCCCTCGGCATCTTCGTTACCCCTTCGCTCGCTTCTCGCCAGCTCCCGAGCCTTAACGCTTTTCGGCGTTCTCCATTTTTTCTTTTCCAACTTTCTGGTAACCATCTGAGCCTCATCTGGTCGGTGGATGGGAGGTAGAGGGAGGGGTTGACGGTGTCACTTGGGACCTAGTAGGGCCTAGTAGGTCCTACCTATGACAACTGGGCAATTGTCTGGAGAGACCAGTGGGGTGATTGGGGGTAAGGAGTGTTCTGGAGACCATTCAGGTGTCTTGGTCTGACTCCCTCTAGGAATCTTTGGAAGGCAGGGCTGACTGGATGAATTTGTCGACTCTTTCTCGTCAGAACCCTGCCTGCCACCTTTGCCATGACAGAACCCCCTTTCGATTCAGCCAGGGGGACCTGCCTCTCCACCCACCCGCCCATTAAACCTACATCACCACCCAGAATTCCTTCCTCCCCCATTCTGGCACCCAACAACCCTTAGGGTGCGAGCATACATTATGCCCTATCTCTAATCTTTATGACCGCTATGAAGGTGTCCCCCGCGTGTATCCGGTTGTCACGAATGGGTCATTCGTGACTGGACCCAAGGGAAGGGTGTTCCGACAACTGGCGGCGGGCAACCCCTGGATTTACATAAATGCAACTGGATGGACACAAACCTGACTACCCATGGCAATTGGTCTTGCGGCGTCGAATCAAGGGAAGGCAACACGCGCGGCTTCGCTCAATCACGGACCGACTACTGGCGTTTCGCCGTGCATGAAACTGCCGGCATCATCGACCCGTGCCTCCGCCGCCCCCCCCCCCCCCCCCCCCCCCCGGGCCCCCCCCCCCCCCCCCCCGCCCCCCCCCCCCCGGCGCGCGCCCCCCCCCCCCCCCCCCCCCCCC
>JABFPB010000356.1:12850-39403 GCA_022817645.1 Ceratoteleas bidentatus
GTGCATGAAACTGCCGGCATCATCGACCCGTGCCTACGCCGCCACCGCCACCCCCTCCCACCCTGGCCACCCCTCCCCCCTCCGCGGCGCCTGCTCCGGCTGACGTCGCCGCAACCCCACCAGCGGCCGCGGCTCCCCGCCCGAGACCGGACGTGGCTACGCGCCGACGCCTCTTCTATTTTAACTACCCTCTTGAACGGTGGCGCCACCGTAGCCCCGATTACGCTCGCGCGACCGTCTTTTTCGCGCCAGGCGCAACCCTCTGACAGTTGATGGAGGGTGAATGGTGAACGGTAGGGGGAGGAGGATCTAGAGGATTTTTTATGTGGGGCGACTGGTTGGTTTAAATGTTTTTTTAGAATTAATATGGGGTTTTGGTAAAGCGTTTTTTGAGGAAGTGGGATGGTTTTGGAGAGGGAGTTTTTGGGAGTTGGGGGGATAGGTTTGGACTTTGTAAGACACTTTTAGGACGGTTGGTTTAAATGTTGATTTTGAGAATTGGATAGGGGGTTTTGGAGAATGGTTTTTTTAGGAAATGGGGTGGTTTTGGAGAGGGGGTTTTTGGCAGTTGGAGGGATAGGTTTGGACTTTGCAGAACACTTTTAGGAGGTTGCAGTTTATTAAAACTTTGATGGAAATTGGATGAAAAATTCGGTAATTAACGTTGCTGATTAGATTACTTTTTGTACAGATGTAAAATGTGATGTAAATTATTACGTTGGCAAGAACCATGAAATGATTAAATGTGTGAAAAAAAATCTAGTACTTGAACATGTAAAAAATTGTTTTCTGAACCTTAAATAATACTTTATCGTAAAAAATTTTCTTGGAAAATGAAAAAATTGTCATCTTTGTTTATCACCCAACAATTGTCCAATTGAATCTGATTAGATAGAGATGCTTAGTGATAAAAATAATTCCAAAAATTAGCTGTCATTCCAGTCGTCAGGGAAGTTTAATTGTTATTGAACGTTTAGGAAGATATCGGAATGATGTTTTGAAATTGATATTATATACAGATATAAATATTTAATAATTTTGATTCTTCAACAAAATTGAAGCGAAAAGATTGGCTCAACGATAAATATTAATAAATATTAAATCCTCTGAATCTGGATGTTCAACTTCTATTACTGAATGTATTGGTTTATAAAACATGTATAGAATATAATTTAAATTCATATGAATATTCTTTAATTTAACTTTCAATGCTGTATTCCCATTAATCTAATATAATTTTAATGTAAACTGGCTATTCAATATTGATACTGAATTAATCAGTGCAATATAATTTAATGTTTTACACAAAGCAATAAATGAGTGAAAACGTAAATAACAGCTTAGTTAAGAACTTAAATGTTCTTTCCGGCAAAAGTTTTTCATTACTTTCTCAATGCTGAATTGATGCTGATGTGAACATTTTCTTACACTGGCTTAAAATGAAGTAAATTTAAATGAAGAAAAGTTAAACAGATGAAAGTTAATCATTTAGTTTAAACTTTAATACTTTAGCCATTTCTATTGAATTTCAATGTACCCGTTCCGAAAGCATAAAATCGAAACGAAATCTTATTAAAAATAAAATATAATTTGTAAAATTTTTTTAAGATTCTCTCCTGATATATCGAAGTTTTATATTTAGTGTAACTATTATATATAAAAATTGTTAATAGTTAATAATTTTTTAAATAAACTAGACATTTTGAATTAAAAAAGTCGTCTTTATTTCAAAAGCGATTTTAATTTAATGAGTATTTTCTATAAGTAATTATTGGTAGAACTCATTTTATCACTTTTTATACGAAAACTGGAACAAATGATACAATATAAAACAGTAGATCGGATCACAATATAAATGTTTCCGCTTATAGATTCGAATTCCATTCATAAATTAATGTGTTGATCTCAATCACATACGTTAAATCACTCATTACGTTTACATCACAGGTTTGCTCAGTTGAATATAAAGTTTTTGAATATAAACTGGTTCATTCTAAATTCAAGCACAATTATTTGCTTCTAAAAAAATTGTTAATATCTTGTTTAAATTTTAGACACGAATTTTTGCTCTACACTAAATAAAAAAAAAGTTTGTTTCAATATTATCGCAAGATTAATGAAATGTGCGCCCATTGAAAACATAATTGAGTTAAGAAAAAAATCTGTTATGTTCACTTTGAAATATTTGTCATTCTTGATTTTATAATTTTTGTATAACGAAAATTTATAAAATTTGTATAAACTTTATACAAAACAATCTAAAATAAATACTTCTGAAACAATTTTTTCTCTTCATTTTAGAAAGTTGAGATTGGATTCTACAAAAAGTTCTTTAAACATCTTATATATAATTTATATATAATTTTTTAATGCTTCCGATTTACGTAAACATTTCTATAAATGTGGAATACTTTGTTTGTTTTTAACAAATTATTAAAAAATTAAGAAATGTATTAAATATTATATATTAAATATATTAAAAATATATTTAAAAAATATATAAAAAACATAAAGATAAAAAAAAAATCTCCGAATCTCGCTCTATCCAGCCTATTCATAAACATTAACTAATTTACCAATAAATCGCTAAACATTACTAAAAAATGGCGTTCGATCGTCAATTAAAATTCTCTCCCTCAGTTGCCATCACTTTAATGGGATTCCCTCCATATTCCGGATGAACTTGTTCATTCCCGAAATGTCTTCGGGAAATCTGTATGCGAAAGGTGTTAAGCTGTTATTTTTTAATTGCTTATCTCACATCGATCATTAAAGAGCCCCAGACACTTGCATTATTATCCAGATAGTTGAAATGTTTGTGTGTCTGCGATAAAAGTGCCGCGCGGCCTTTTTGTCATTCGCTCGAAATGATTCGATAAAAAAGATTTAAGTACGTACTTAGTCACTCAAAATCTAGGAAAAACAAGGCAAATATTAATCGAAGGCGTGCGTAATCTAGCTCAAGCCGGTCAAGCCAGCTCAAGCTGGCTCATGGTAATGTTGTTTATCCCGGCGCAGCAAACATTTATTCACGTGTCCTGCGTTACTCCAATTTCATAATCACTCACAAATTCACAAACTTTGTTGCGACATGCCAGTGACCAGTTAATAACTAATACCACGTTTCTGTTCATGGTCAACTCTGTTCGAGTATCCCACACATTAAGATATATAAAATATATTCTGGCAATACACCCAGAAAAATAATTTAGTTGTATTTTTTATTTTAATATTTATTAAATATTGCAAATAATATTTATTTGCAATAATTTAGTTGCGCTAAATAAAGATTTATTTGGAACTAATATATATGCTTATTTGGTGTAAGGAAGAACATTTATTTGCTATAAATTTGCCCCAAATAAATCTTGAATTTGGTACCATTTCAAATAAATTATTTAGTTATGGTAAAGGGAATTTGTTTGGAACTAATACATTATTTTTCTGGGTATAGTGTAAGTCGTAAACATTTTTTTGTATATTTGTTGTATATTTATCACATAAAAAATGTATGCAGATTGTATGTATTATATGCAATAACATTTTTTTATTTCAAATATGTTGAAAATTTATTTTATGTGACAAAAAGTATATCTTTGGCACTAATATATCAGTATATTTGATAATGATTATATTTGTATCAAATGTAATCATAATAGGCCAAAGATATAATTGTAATGCGTGTAAATGTTTAATTGTAATTGAACTGGAATTTCAGAAGATAAATGAGAGAAAAGAGGGGGGATAACTTGGAGGTCGTTCCCTTGAAATCTTTTCTACAGTTGTGTAAGAATGTAATTCTTTAAAGATCGAATGCTATTGGTGATAAATATTTTAATTTTTTTTATTTTAAGAAGTTAGAAGAGTGAAAATTTGACTTTAAATTCAAGACAAAGTGACTGATTTCACTATTGATCGAGCAAAGCCAATGAATTTATTGCTATAGTTTGCTTAAACATTTTTTTATTTAAATTAAATGTTTTCCTTTTATAAAATTAATTTAAATTTTATTGATTAAAATTTAAGTTAATTTTATTGATTAAAATTTTTTTTAATTTAAGTTGTATAAACAATAAACAAAATTCTGGATTAATTACAATTACAAATAATTTTACAAGTATAAAAATATTCGTGGGTCATAATTCATATTGTTTTTATTTTATTTTATATTTTAAACGTTAATTAGGAATTGAGATACAATGAAGAAAATAAACGAATTGTATTCGACCATTTTTTCATTGAATTATCCCAAGTGGAAGGCTGTTTCAAACACAAATATTCCTTTTGAAATGAAGTATACGAACCACTCCCACTATTTACAGAAGTCGTTCTAAAATTTTGTAAGAAGTGCTATTTTAAACCATTGTGTCGGAAACTAACATCAGATGTTACTTTCGGGAAAGTTTCACACTCTACGATAAAACCCCCTAAAACAAAATGATTACGTAAATTTTTTTTTGTTACACCAAAAGATATATCTTCACTTAATTATTTTCTCATATTATTTAAAACTTATCTGATAATTAACCTTTTCCATTCAGTGTTTCCCTTCATTTTTTTATTTTAAATCCACATTTTTTCACCCTAAAATATTGTAAAGTATTTTAATTTAAATTAAATTATTTAAATTGAAAAAATGAAGTTCCAATCAAATTATAATGTTGCATAATTTAAATCATTCTAAATTAACTAAAATTTGAGTCATAGTAATTCTAAAAATTCTGTTTTGGATAGTAACCCTCATATTGTACAAGACAGAGCGCGATTTGATGATTACTTCGAAAATGCCTCAGCTCCCCTCATCTGCAATTGAATTCCAATATTCAATTTGCTGCATAATATTCTCCTGCGTGGCAAAAATTAAGCGAATCAATACGAACTACTATCTGAGAGAAATATTCACAGGTCTCTTAGCTACCGAAACACAGCTGCAAGCGATATAGTTGCAGCAGCTGATGCTTTCAGTCAATGGAACCGTAAACTGTTGCTGGTGGAACGGAGTAAATTTACCAGAACATTATTGTCCCAGGAATTATAAACTTCCCTCGAATAAATAGTTTCATCGCAATCTGTATTTCATAACAAAGTAATTTTGTCGAAGAAATTCTCAAATAAATGTTTAAATGAGAATTCGTTTACTGCATTGAAAAATTAAATATTTATTATTATTTAAATTGTATTATTTAATATATTAAATTTGTTTAATTTCTGAATATTTTTAAAACATTTTAAAATTCTGCTTCAACATTGTAAATTATGAAAATATTGGAATTGGTTTATAATTTAAATTATTTTAACTGAGACTTTTAATTTCCATATCAGCCTAGCAAATAATTAAATATTGCAAATTACACTCATACAACGGTTTACTTTGCAATATACTCTGTCTACGACATTTGGAAATTGTGTGTACTTTTGATACATGACTATAACCGAGTGCATTTTGCAATACACGAAATGATTGTAAAAGTAAGGAGCTGGCATTCTTTCCCTCATTGTCATGTTACTCTGCCAGTACATTGGTCCCTCCCTGTGTCTGCGTGTATGTGACGTGACCATGACTACCATACTTGCATTGAAGGAAGAGACACATTACATTCAATCTATCGCACTATTTGTCTCTAAAATCAGATTCGTGGTTTTCGCCAGGGCTTTATGCGAGAATAAATTCCCTCATTTACTGTGCCATAACGACGAAAGACAACAGTTCCTAATCCAAATTTAAAAGCCTTTTGTATTTTCAGTTACGAATGCAAAACCTTTTGATTGTTTATAACTTTTTCCATTGTTAATTTACATCTCTTGAAATATGACAATCGAATTCCTGACATCCCAATGGATACACTAAAATAAAATATCATACAATTTGTACATATTTTGGCAAAGGTATAGAGCACGCAAAATCGTTCGGGTTCCAGGGACTGATGTGCGTGTTTACGGAAGTATTTTCACGTGCGTGTTATAGGGTTAAGAAAGCCATTTCTTTAAAATGAGTAACTCTGCAAACTTTGCACAAATGTTGGGTGAACTTGTTAGACAACGTATGACTAAATAATTATCATACTGTTTACTTAAGTGCATTATATTTTTCGTTCATTTCAAATTATTTATGATAATAATCTTCAGACGCTAAATGCATTTCGCAACTACCAAATGTTTTATTTAAGTTTAAAAATTTTACATTGCGTGAGATACAATATCACACAAACGTGTAATTCCCTCAAATTAAAGTAGTTTCCTTAAAGTAGTTCGGTCGTCACAGACGCCTATCAAAATAAAAACTAATCAAATTAGCAACCACTGATGTAAAACGTGTAAATAATAAGACAACGTTACAAAAAAGATTTCAGAATAGTTTAATCATTAGTTATTTTATGTTAATGATCAAAATAAGTCCAATATATAACTAAAATTTTAGTGTTATTTTGTCACATTCACATATTTTTTGATAAAAATATCATTAAAAATAATCTTTTTGAGCATTGTAATTAACAAAACCACACCAACAGAATGTAAACAGAACTTTCATTTAAACTTTTTAAGCCTTCACGACGTTTATTGGACATTAAACGTTTAATAAACGTTTGTAAAACGTTTAAGCTATTTGTTTTCCCTTAACTATTTCTCTTAACATTTCCTTCCCGTTATCTTAAAGCATTTTACCACGCACTAAACGCTTAAATATAATATACAAAATGCATAAAAAATCAAAATTGTATGCGATTTCGGTTAGAAATTTGTCTCGGTAAAGCAGAGACGGTTTCGGGCGTCGTTCGGAAGAGTCCGGGCGCGCCATCTGGCAGATCGCGAATCGTTGAAATGCAAACAAAAATAGAGCCGTATCGACCGCACCGCACTGCGGGGCTTTCTCCCCACTTCCTTAATACAACTCTCTTTCTGTATTATATTATGCTGCGCCCTTGTTCACCCCCGGCATTAGGTTGTCGTCTTCGTGGCGGAGCTGTCAACTCCGTCCGGCGATACGCGACGAATCAATTGACAGCAATCCCACTGTCAACCAATTTGGTACCGATAATTGCGTGAATTAGCGCATCATCGTCCATCGATGTCTAGCGACTCTGGTCGATCCAATAACAAGTTTGTTCAACTCGAATTGAAAACCTTTCGTTTACTTAGAGGTGAACGTCCCAGTTTAGGCTGAGTTATCCCTGATAATCCCTGATAAAACTGAGGATTTAAAAGAAAACAAAAATTAATCTGATTCATTTGATAAAGTCGCATTTACTTGTTTAATTTTTTATTTGCAATTAAAATTAGCCGTGTATTGATTTTTGTTATATATATTCTCGTAAAGTTTTTTTTATTTTTTTTAACTTAGTACGTTGGCGCCAAATCGAAAAACATCCAATAATATTTAAAATATAATTATAAACTGAATTGGGCTTGAGTTTTAAGTTTATTTTCTAGTAACAGTTTCTAATCGTTGCGATTTCTAAAATTAAAATAAATATATTAATTAAATATTGCTGTACGATGAAAATAGTATTACTGGAGGAATACCTAATTCGATGGACCAATTACTTCGCCAGTTTACTTTTCCCAAAATACAGATTTCGCTTACTTCCGGAACCCTCTGTTTACAAAATACGAGCCACCAATCTGATTTGTTTACGTAACAAGTAAACCTAAATGTTTCTCTTTGTTTTACGTATTTGTTGTGGAGATACTGCTCAGCCAATACAACGACAGGTCGTCCTTCACTATTGTTTTGAGAGACATTGAAATGCTAAAACTCCATCAAAACGTCACCGAAAACGTAACGTCGTTAACGTATCTGTAACACTAATCGGCATAACAATGATGTGAACGACAAAAAAGTGCGTTTGCTTTTGTTTGTTTATATATATCTCGTTTTGTAGTGACATCGGACTAAACGAGCCACTTTTGTGTGTGAATCAATCTCGCCGCGTAAAAGGCAAAAGATCGATCAAAATAATGTTTGATTCGGTGTCTTGCTCCAGCCATTTTCCTTTTCTCTGTCACTCTTGTCTCACCTTCGACGCTAATTTGAACGATATGGTTTGCGCTTATTATCGTTAAATTAGCCATTATGTCGTTATTTTAACAAGTCAATGTGTGTCAGGGGATCCATTCTTGCAGACCGCCATTCACATTTTCAAGTCGCATTCTCAAAAATCGACCCAAACGCGTCATGTGCCGGCGTCGGTTAAATTATAATTTATGCGTGTACGCGTGACTTTTGCGTTAATTGCGCCAAGTTCCTCGAGACATTCGAATCTGCATCTCCTTTTAATTCATTTCAATTGTCGTTTTTGTTGAGATACTTGAGTCTAAAGGCAATTAATAATTTATGTTAAAAAAGTTACGTTTCTAAAAAAGCGTTATCAAATAAGCAGTGTGTCTGATAACTTTTTGTAAATAGAATTAGATCGCTGATGTCGTATGAGCAGGAACAGTGCTGTAATATGGCGGTAATATATTTTCGTTATTTTTTAAAATGATTTTCCATTCAATTTTAAATTAATATTGGAGTAACTTTACGTAATATTAAAAAGCATATAAATTAAATTGTTAACACACTTTCATTCATTGAAACAAAATTTTCCGACTTTTCTAAAAAAATGAATTGTACTTTACTTAAACTTTCCATCTTAGTTCCCTTAATTCTCGTTAACAATTCAATTAGTGGAAAATTATTCGCGTTAGACAATTTACATGTGTAGTTCGATTTATTCTGAATGAAAATTCCGAATGACGAAAACTATGAATCAATCCATTCCGGAAAACTGTTTGAATTCACACAAAAGAAATGTGTTAGCATCGTTTGCAGCTTCACGTTTGTTTTTGCATATTGTGTGCATTACTTGTCATACCATTATTTTGTCAGTCACAGCAAATACTGTTCCTCGTAAGAGTTTCAATAATTTATATCAAATGATTTAAATAACTGATTTTCAATTATTCAAATCAGACAATAATTTTCATGTAATTGTAATGTTAAAGTATTTCATTTTACCGAAGAAAAATAGAGGGCATTCTTAAATTTGAAGTATGACTGCATTATTAGTCACAGTATTGCTTCATATGTTTAAATTAACTTTTCGTATATAAAGGTATACTTGTACGATATAACGAATCATTGTTCAATAATTGGACTGCTGTTAATCATTATCGAATTTCTTTCACTCTGATTTTTCAGTAACTAGAGCATTTTTTAATTTATTAACTATAACATACATTTATATTAATTGAAGAATTGACTAATCTAACTAATGTTTCATTCTCATGTACAGCTTTAGTGTCAAAGCCCACTTAAAATTAAATTTTTTATTTTAAAACGAGGAGAAGGACCTATTTACTCATTTTTGGAAAAAACTGAATTCATCCAAAAACCATAAAATATAACACTGCAATGGTTTCGTTTCCAACAAAATAAAATTTGTCAGTGAAAAACAAAAAACCTGACTTAAACTAAATAAACCCGATTAAGCTCAAATGAATCAACTTTTTAAATCATGATTTCATTAATCTTTTCCCTATTTCCTACAAACCGCAATGTTTATTCATACAAATCAATTCGTTCACAAAAACAACCTTTTTCAATCGCCAATTAATATATTCTCGCCATTCCCCGATAACCAACGCGCCTGTCAATTCGAATTTGAACGGTAAAAAACGGCCGTAAAAAATGTTCCGTAATCGAGAAAGATGTGCAAAAAACGACAAATATACATCATGAAAACGGCGAGATAAGAATTTCTCTGGTATTTAGCTTTACATTAGACGTACTTTCAAGCTTTTATTCAAGGAAAAAGAACGAACGCTTGACAACTACTATAAGTTCACTGTAAAATAATGATAAGTGGAAAAGATCTCGCTATCAGACGCTCTCGCGCGAAACAATTTGTGCTCAACTAAATAAAAGTAATCCGCGTGAAATGCGATCGAAAATTGACGCGGCGCGTATGCAAATATTACGGAATTCATTGCAAGTGTGTCTTTCTCTTATACAACACACGAGGCACGCGTGTATTTTCATAATGCCGCGACGCGACAAAAAGCCAGCTTCTGCTTTTCAAAGTAAAAACGAACAAGAATTCGCAGTTACACAATCCGACGCGACGGTCAACAAAGCAATCATCTTTTCGGAGAATATTAATATCGCAAAATAGAAAACAAAATTTGATGTAAATCATTAATTTATTTGCAAGCAATCGTTTGATTAAAAAATTTTTTTGGTAAAAGTTTGGTAACGACAAAAATGACAATTTGGTTGTATTTCCCGAAAACGTCTTCTTGTTTTGAATCGATTTTTATTCACCGACGATCTATTTTAACAAATCAAATAAGTTTATTAGTAAAGAAACGAGCAACACTGAATTCAGCAGCAACAAAGCTTTTGTTCATATTATTCGTGTTGCAAAATAGAAAACTATTTTCCCCCAAAATCCCTGAATTTCCCGCGAAAAGGGCGTGGTGTTTCCTCCAAAATTCCGGCTGACCGAACAGCGCCCCCTACGCCCCGAAACGGTCCTTTTTCACAGCGCCCCCTACACCGTTCGCTTCCCAATCTCGCCGGAATTGGGCCGAATCTCATCTCCCGAAAATCGGCTGTTCCGGCGCGCACTTGTTGATCCGGTAGGCGGCGCGCGCAGCGCCATCTGTCCGCCGCGGACTCACCTCTGCCTGCTGCTTGGCTTTGGACGCCATGGTTCCCCGCAGCACGGCGCACTCGCAACGCTCACTCTCGACCGCTCACGGGACACTCGCGCTCGGGGCTCCGCGACTCGTCGGCCGACACGCACGCAGCACTCGGACTGTCTCTGTCTGGTGTGTGGCGCGCGAACTTATACGGCGCCGATAAGGCGGCCGCCAGACGAGGACGGACGACCCCACCCACTGGCCGCGGGCCTGCAGGGGTGTTCACAACGCCGCGTTTCCGCGGATGGAGGATGTAAAGAGGGTGCGGAGCTGTGCGGAGAAACGCGGCGTTGTGGATGGGTGTGGGGCAATGGCTGCCGCGGCGCGGGAGGAATTACGTCACGCGGAGTCGCTCGTGGCTGATTCCGCGGCGGGACGCCGTCGCGGCCGCACGCGGCACCTGTTGCGTCGGGGAAGCGGAAAATTTTCAGGCGCGAATTTTTTTTATCGAAATTTTCCGTTTTTTTATCGTTATTTTTTATTGAATTTTTTCATTTTTTATCGAAATTTCCATGTTTTATCGTCATTTTCCATTTTTTTATCGTAATTTTTGTGTATCGAAATTTCCATTTTTTATCGTCATTTTTTTATCGAAATTTTCCATTTTTTTAAACTTATTCATAAATTTGAAACACTAAAAGCAACAATATTTTATTTGGAATTTTCCGTGTACGGTTATAGGAAAAAAATTTTCGCTGAAGCGAGAATCGAACTCGCGACCTCGCGTATAAGAAGTCCTGTACTCTAACCACTCGACCATCAAGCTTCTGGTGAAGTGTCCTCTAAAACATGCTGACACGTGTCTAGTAGATTTCATTAGGGAATTTCCGAATTGAGTTATGAAGTGAACGAATGGGTTTTTCGGTGGATTTAATAGGGAAATTTCCTAACTGAATTATGGAATGTCGCAATGGCTTATTTAATGCAGATTTTGTCACGGAATTTCCGGATCAAGTTGCACAATTTTTTTCTTATCATCTCACATGAGGAATCATATCAGTTTTCATATGAAAAACAATTCGAAACGTTTTTTAATTATTAAAATAAATTCTGGTTGTGATTTACAATAGTTTAATTATTGCGTTGAATGTGACAAGTGAAATTTGGAATACATTCAATTTCTTAATTTTCACTTGTAGTTAATAGTTAATTTGTACAATGAGAGTTTGTTAGAGGTTAAAGCGGAACCGTATTTTAAATAATTCAAAGGGGCTAATAGAAGATGTTTTTGGATGAAGGAGAAATATGACTACATATTAGATATTTATGACAGATAAAGCATGTTAACAAAATTGCAGTTTTTAGAGAAAAGTCTCGTTACATATCCGTTGATTTGTAAATTTATAAACTATTGGTTTATAAATGTTAATGTATACAATTTCATTCTGTCATAATGTAGTATGACTCAGCAACGGTGTATTATAATAAATTAATAAAAATGTTTCTGTTGATCTTGTGATAAACTTCATTTGCGTTTTTGCTTCATTTCACTTGTTTGCGTTTTCACCACGGTTTTGACCGCTGTCATTGAATTTGCACATATGATAATCGGCCGGGGAAAGAGGAAGGGGCTGGGGAAAAACGTTTGGAAATGTTGCGAAAATTATGGGAAATGGGCCATGTGTAAAGAACTTTGGGACAAAAGTTTTTATTAGGTAATAAAGGAAAATAATGAAAAATAAATAAAATAATATTTATTTTTCATTATTCATTTTATTAAATAATAAAATTAAAATAATGATATTGTGGAAACACAAACTTTCCTGTCAAAAAACAGTCCGGGAAAATGAGAGAATATTACGACAATTGTTTTCCTGCGATTCATCGAAAATCCTGTCTTTTATGACGATATTGCAATTTCGAAATCTATAAATAATCATTTCAGAGAAGAAACATTGTAGCTAAAAATGGTCAAATTAAATTCCAGGAATTATAAGTCGAATTAGCTCTCTCGAAAAGGTGTAAAACTGGCTCCAATTTTCTGCATTCAGTCTTCATAGATTTATTTTGAGATAATAAAATTATTTTTTGCAACTTAGGCAAAAAATAAATATCTCAGTTGATGTAAAATCGTACATTCGTCAAACAATTTCAATTTCGTAATTTTCAAACAAATTAAAAAAACACATTTACTAATTAAAAAAGGGATTAAAAAAAATTAAGAGAAAAATTACTTTTGGCGCGAAACTACCACCGATTTGAACTTCATTTCTCTGTTCAACAATTTCGTCCACCAGGACCCGATGGATCACTTTCCTCGAAACACTTTACGAGGGCACACCAATATTCGCCTGTTGCCCTGAATTACTAATGATGACCCTGAACGTGTAATATTGTAGACACGTCGTGGCTATCTTTTTCACCGTTTTAACGCCCGCCAAATAAATATTTATAACGTGTTGTAGAATATTACGTAAGAGCCTAGCGATATTATATAAAGGCATTAAACTATTGTAAATTGTATCACTGTATTTATGGGACTACACGTGTACGATCCTTTACCAGTTTCCACACATTTTCGTTTGGTAAAAGAGACCTTACTTTAAACTGCACGATATTTCTTTTCAATATTTCCAAAATCGAAATTATTAAATATTATTACTATATTTCATAATACATTTTATATTTGTGTATATTAAATATAGTAATAATATTTAATATTATTAAATTTATTACTATATTTTTAATTTTAATAATAATTGATATTTATTATGTAAAGTGTTTTGAAAATATTTAATAACATATTAGAAACAAGCTCACAAAGTGTAACACTATTTGAAGTGCGTAAAGAGGAAATTCTGAATCACATTGCAGTCCAGCATGAGTCACATTTCTTACACGTATGAATGCATTAAAAGTTCACGTTTTCAAGTTAGAGTTCACGTATTTCAATTCGTTGCGAAATATAGATTTGTCTGGGTACTGTATCTCAGTACCAATTTTCTTATATACTCGGTTTTACGCTGAGGGAGTGAAGTTGCTATTTTTCTCCCTGAGTAGGGGAATGATGGGAATTTCAATCTTTACATGATATTTTGTATATATTTCTAAACATCCAGTTTTCTCCATGTTTAATTTTGCTCCTGTAAGCAAAATTAAATAATAATATAATTTAATTTGGATAATAATATAATTTTTTCAAAACACAAGGAAAATAATGATTATTTTCCTTTCAACAGGATAATAATAATAATAGTTTCCTATACAATGGGGAAATAATAATTATTTTCCAAAAAATGAAGAATTTGTTGGAAAATTTGTTGCAAAACTTTTTAGCACTGACTTTTTCCTCAATTACTTCAATTGTAGATTGACTAACTAAAATAATTTAAATTTCGTTAACAATGTCGATAGTGTTTTCAATTGATTAAAGTTTATTTACATTATAATAATTTAATACCTAATTATTATTTAAAATGTAATCTTGGTTCTCTCTCTCAACTCGAGTATACTTTCATCTAGAATAGTATAAAAATACAGTTTTTACATCAGACATATTTTCTATATGTATTTCGTTGTAATAGGCAAGAATGTGACGTCAAAAGTTGGCGCTCAATGCAAATTACTTAAATAAATGCTTTAATATGCACATTCAAGGCGTCATATATCCCAATATCTTGGCTATATTTAGATGGACTGCCAAAGTAAATTTAACGTATACATATTCTTCAACATTTCAACAAATAAGTCGCAGTTGTAAAATTAGTTACATTCCTTCTTGGACAATTAAATCTCGCGCGCCTTTAGGCTAGTAGGATGCATATATTTGTCAATTACATTACCAATTCTTTTGTTATTCGAGGCATGCACTATCTTTTTTAAATATTTTAACAATTTTAATAAATTAAGTATTTAAACATAAATTAAATGTACCAAATACAATTTCGATATAAAATACAAATATAAAAATATATAAATTAAATTAACAAATCAAATATAGATTACTCAAAATGTCAGTCTAATTTTAAAACTGTTTTAAAACTTGCATACTAAAAATATATAAATTTTTTAAATACATTTTTATCTTTATCTTTCTCAGTTTGTCCATGAAAAAATAAAATATCAAAAGGGATAAGTAAATCTCCATACAAACTTGTATCAATTATGCAAATATATTTAAAAACAATTAATTTACATCCTCAAATCGACAATTGCCACTGAATCGATCTCGTTTCACTTCCAACAATAAAAACTGCGAATAATCTATGGTCAGTTAAAAAATGGAAACGCATGGCATAAAATTATCACAAATTTTGCTTGGTCAAAATATAGTTGTTCACTTTTATTGACTGTTATTACTCAAACGGATTGAACACACGCCTTATCCTAGTCTCTTATTATATACTCTCGAATATCAGTTTTACAACGTAGTCCGCACAGCTGACGAGCTTCTTTCCTTGACTGTTCACGTTTTCACTAGATATATTTGTAAGTATAGTGAGTGCAGAATCGGACTGCTGAACGGCTTCGAGAAGTATACTTTTGTCAGTCGAAGACGTCGTTAACATGGACCCAACACCCACCAGAAGTCTGAACAAACCTTCCTCGTCACTGAATCGAGATAAAAGTTTGAGAGTTACGTTCATAAGTCTAATTCGTCCAGCCTTGTCGTTGCACTTATTTAATGCTACAACTAAGTTCAGAAGATATGTCGAAACTGCAATCTGAAATTGGGAAAAGGATTCATCTGTTAGTGACAATTTTCATTTTCAGTTTCATTCATTTTTTTGAGAAATTCTTTTTTGAGAATTTTATTTTGAGAATATTTTTTTGAGACATTTTTTTAGATAATTTTTTTTTTAAATCAGCGTTAGTCAAAAAATCACCTGATTGTGTTTGGCTCCTATCGTCGTCAAATTCAGAATAAGATCCAGGATTTCGTCTTTCAGCTGCATTCCCACAGACTCTCCTTTTGCACACGAAAACATATTGGCGAGAAACCGGAAAGTGAGCATTTGATTGGCAGGCAAAGCGTCGGGTTGTAGGTGGCGCTTCACCGTTTGTATCACATCTTCGTTGCAGAGCTGCTCGCCCACCCCTTTTTTCAAAACGAGTAACCTGGCGATGTCCAGTACTGGGAAAACACTCTCTTTGGGCCACTCTAATAATAACGTCTTCATTATAAAAATGGTCTCCTTCTTTTGAGTATCGTCGGACTCGTCTGTCAATACTTTTCGTATCGTTTCGAACTCCATTTCGGTTATTTTGTATTTCACGTCGTTCAGTTTTGAATTAAAATCGCTTAATTTGTCTGAAAAATATAGATTTAAATCGTTATTCGGATGCACTGTGAACAAAATTCGTAGTGTAAAAAACATTAATTATTATTTCGAAAAAACACGAATAAAATAATTGCAAGAAATGAGTACCAAATATAGCTGCTGTGTTTGCTACTTCCAGTTTCAGGTAACTTTTGTGGAATATAGGTAACAGGCGGTGTTTTGTCTTTAGTAGCAACAGGAGGAATATTAACGCTGGTCGTTGAGTTACTGGCACCAGGTACATATCTGCTGCCACCTGTGAATGGATCTGCGAACTGTCCTCCTGTGTTAGCCACTGGTGCTGAAGATACGTTTTTCATAATAAAATGAGCAACCTAAAAATAAAGAAATTATTAGAAATTATACGTTTGTCGAAATATCTTACAAAAATAAATTTAATTCAATTAAAAAGTGCAAAAGAATTATTTATTGCATTTTGTATGCATTCTTAAGCACTTTTGTTTGTATTTGGAATTCATGTTTTATGCATTTTGAATGTATTTAAATATATTCTGCATTTTAATTAAATAACATAAAATTCTTATTTATACTTTCATTTTCATATGCAATTTGTTGTATTTTAAATGCACTTTTTATGCATTTTCATGCATTTTTGTATGTAAGTTTATTTGTACTTTTTATCAAAAATAAATTATTATCGTTATACCTGATCCAAAAACATTTGATCAAGGTTATTGTCATGGATGAATTTTTGCGCCGCTACCCAAGGATCGTCTCCTGTGTTATACGGCAATTTAAGTGGCGGAGCGCCATCTTCGATGTCCACTGTAAACACATAATCGTACGCCACCCCGTTGTGCATCTGCTTTCCCGCTTTCGACTGGGAATTCGCATTGGATTGCCCCAAAACGTCTCCAATTCTATCCCACTTGGAATTTCTGGCCGACCAGCTGTAGGCTATGGCACTGTTCCCCTCCCGAACCATGATGACTTGTCCATCGTTTTTTCCTGGCTTCTCCAGAACTGAGGCGTCTGGAAGACTGAAGAGAAAATGTTAGCAAGGAATCTTTAAAATAAAAAATGGAAGATGATAAATTCCCATTTTTCATAATTAATAAAGTCATAAATAAGCAATGTATCAGTCCAATTTTTCATAGTACAATTCCTCTCCCCCTCACCTCTTCAGATCAATCGAATCCATCTGGGACTGTGCAGTAATCGCGTCCTGATACGCCTTCAGCTCGCTCTCCTCCGCGAACCTCTCCGGATTCGTGGTGAATATCCTAATAATCCCATCATTAGCCCCAGTGACAATATCACCGTTCCCCAGCAGCTTCGCACACCAGATCGACTGTGTCGGCAGTTTGATCGTCTCTGTAACTTTGCCCCCCTGCCAGACCTTCACGCAAAAATCCTCCCCAGACGTGACTCCCATCTTCGTACTCGGGTTGTAGTCTATACTGTAAATGTAGTTCGAGTGGGACTTGTATGTCTCCAGACAAGCCCCGGAGTTCACATTCCACCTCATCACCAGGGAGTCGTTCGCGCAGCTCAGGAACTCCTCGTCGTTCACCACCGCCAGATCTCTCACGCAGTCTGAGTGTTTGTTCAGTCTGTGCACGATTCCGCCTGCGCTGGTCCAGACGAGGATGAGTTTGTCTGCGGATCCGGTGACGATGCGTCTTTTGGACATCGCGAGGACAGCCCAGACGGAGGCGCTGTGTCCGGACAGGGTGAGCACTGGTTGGTCGATACTGCTGAGACTCCAAAGTCGAGCTGTCTGGTCCCAGGAGCTGGAGAGGAATGTGTTCGCGTCGTGGCCGGGTTTCAGGCAGCAGACGTTGTTTTTGTGGGCGGCCACTCTGTGTTTGGGCTGGACGTCGTCTGGTTCGTAAATGCAGATGAAGCTGTCCTGGCCTCCGGTGATTATGAGTCCCTTTGGGTATGAGGTGGAAGGTTCGATGACGACGACGGAGTTGACGAATTTCGAGTGGCCGATCAGGGTGGATTGTTTCGTGTATCCGACTCCATTGCTGGAAAAGTGATGAAATGAGTTGGGGTTGGTTGTTAAGTGTTAGTAAATAACCACATTTGTCTAGTATAAAAAATATTTTTCAATTATTAATATAATTATCGGATCGCTAATATAAAATTTAGACAAAGACCGATTTGGACAAAACTTATTTGGAAAGATACTTTTGGACAGACATTTTTGGACAAATAAAATTGGACATATCAGTTTCAGACAATTCAAAATTAGGCAAACCAAAATTGCACAAATAAAATTTGTACATTTAAAATTGGGCATATCAATTTCAGACAATTCAAAATTAGGCAAACTAAAATTGGACAAATAAAATTTGTACATTTAAAATTGGACATATCAATTTCAGACAAATCGAAATTGGACAAACCAGAATTGGACAAATAAAATTTGGACATTTAAAATTGGACATATAAATTTCAGACAATTCAAAATTAGACAAATAAAAATTGTCCAATGTTGAACAAATTTTATTGATTTGTCCAATTTTAGATCAATAAAATTGATATGTCAAATTTTAAATGTCCAAATTTTATTTGTCCAATTTTTATTTGTCGAAAAAAGTTTTGTCCAAATCAGTGTTTGTCCAAATTTTATATTAGTGACACGATGTTTGCCTAAGTATTTATAACTAACATATGATTGTTAATCAATTATTTGCTATTTTCCATATAAGTATGGAAAATACCAAGTAAAAGTTATTATGTATATATTGTTTGCCATATTTATATAATTATAATATTACCCTATCAGCAAAAAATATTATTCAATCTTTCTATAGTGTTACTGTAATATTATGTGGACATTCAATATTACAGTAACACTATAGAAATATTGAATAATATTCTTTGCTGATAGGGTATGTTAAACAAATTTAACAAAAAAATATGATTTAAATCAAATATCAAATTAAAATTGTTCAGTCATGATTTTTATTAACCCTAATAGGAATTCTTATTGAAGTATTGTAACAGGAAATTCATAAACTGTATATGGAATTCCATCTATTTTGGTGTACAAATTTCTATTGCGATGTTTATTTTCGTCTAATGTTTCTATTGTTTCCCTTCTTGTAGAAAAATTCAAATTGCTTATTTACTTTAGGCAAGTCTGAAGAATTTTGATTTAGAGGTATATCAAAAAGAATCGCTAATTAAGTCTTTCAGACCTCTGACTGAACATTTTATAACTGTTTTAAACTATTTTATTTTATTTGTGAATTGAAAACAGTTATTATTATGATATTTTACCTTAAAAATTCGTTTTCTCTTCTAAAAAATGCTAAAAACTTTTTAAATACTTTTAAAACTATTTTTTGCACTGTTTTTTAAATGTTTTTTAAATGTCAGAAATGTCTGTAATGTCAGACACCCCCAAAAATGTCCAACTGATAAAATTCTGCTAACTTCTCACGACTTTTCAAACATTTGTAATATTTCTTTGAAATCCCCAAAAATAACACCTCAAATTCCAAATCTGACAATTCCCGCCAATTTCATTTTCCAAAAGTTCTCACACTGTCAAAATCCTTCCCCTAATCTTCACACTATTTGTCAATAACAAGAAACCTCTTATATCTTCATAAAATCTGGTGATATTTAATTTAAACAACACAATGATACCATTTTCATTTCAAGTGTTTATAACAAAACAAAAAGACCAAAAAAGCTGTGTCATGTTTACTTTGATAGGTCACGACTAATCTTCCCATTATTTCCACTTGTTACATTTTAACTGGAAGTGTCATGACAAACACATTGTTAAGTGTCGATAAACAATGGAACGCAATGAAAGGAAGATAATTTCTGTCGAAAGGTAGACGAGAGAAAATCGGACTCTCGTAGTTTACCAACAATCGTTACCTGTTTGGGGTCCAAACAGCGGCACTTTTGTCCCTCGAGGTGGAAACGATCCTTCCATCCTTGAATACGGCGAGACTCCGGACATCCTCCGAGTGGCCCAACAGATAGCAACTTAATTTGTACGATTTCTGTTCCATGTCAACAGAATGCAGAGAAATATCAACGAACAAGCCGGTTCCTCCGAATACGGTCGCTTTTGCGAGGTTACTGATAGTGACATTTGCAATTCATCGCTCACTTGCCTCGCTGCTTCCCGAGTTCCGCGTTGAGTCGTTGGTAACCGTGCAAATTGCGATGAAGAGACTTTAGAGGGTTTCGGGAATTCTGTAATTAGCGACCTTTGCAGTCAAATTTGACAGAAAATCTGTCAGTGTGGGAAGGTTACAAGCAGATGGTTCTTTCAAGTATGAAAATAAAAACTTGATGATTCTTATTCTTCTGTATATCTGCCAGAATAGACGCAAATTCTAAGTAAATGACAGCGATAGGCAGCGATTGGCAGCAAGAAAAACCAGTACAGTGAATCACTAGTCACAAGTTTTTAAAAAAGTCAGTGCAGATGTCACTTTGTTTATTACTTGTCTATTACTTTCTGTTTCATTTTTATTGTAGCGCTATTAAGGTAAAGAATAATATCGGCACTTTGGTATAGTGTTGAAGGCGTCAGCTTGGTGAGCGCGGGGACTCGAGTTCAATTCTCACCGACCTGCGTTTTTTCACCGCTTGATGAAAAATGATGTAAAAGTAGGGAAAAGTCTATAATTCTGAAAAAATCTCTGAAAAACTCTGAAAAACTCTTTAAAACTCTACAGAATACTATAACATTCTACAAAAGTCTGAAAAAGTGCTGAAATTGGGACTTTTACTAAGAAGGTCTGCAAATGTATATTGCAGTATTTCGTAGACTTTCGCAAAGAAAAGCTAAACAGAGTGTTTCGTGGTAAGTCTACAAAAGTCTGACAACTACTGGGAAAGTCAGAAAATGTATTTTGCAGAATACAAATCTGCGAAAGTCTGCGAAATTCTGTAAAATAACAAATTCTGTAACTTTTGACAAACTGCTCTGTTTGGGATTTCAATTTACGGAAGTCTACGAAATTCTGCAATATACATTTGCAAACTTTCGCAGTGAGTCAGAATTCGTGAAGTGGCCCCCTCATTTTTCACACGTCAATGGATTTCGTTCAAAATGGGTATATATATTGCTCTTGTCGCGGCAAACAAGTACCCAAAATATTTGAGCGAAATTCGCATTTAAACAAAAGTTATAAACATTCAATTTTGTGGACCATTTTCCGAAAAAAAAAAATCATATCTCTGGATCCAATGAATGGATTTTTCTGGAGTTTTGACTTAATCACAAAGAAATATGTGTTTCTTCAAATGACTTTAAACTTCAATCAAAAATGTTATTTGTTTATATTAATGCCAATTGTTTATAAACAAATGCAATTTTTTGCTGTTCTCCGCGCGATAGTACTTTTTTTAATAATTATTCCTTGACTCTTTACGGATCCAGAACCGTTTTAACATTTTTGTCACCATTATTAGGTGCCGAGTTAGAGCGATTTTTGTAACGCTCTGCACCGCTCGCGTCGCGACGCACAGTGGTCGAAAATCGGGAAAAACGGCCATAATTATGTTTCGCGTGTTATATCATGGTGAAACTGAGTTTAAAAAAGCGATTTAAATCATAGGTAACGTACATGCAGTCAGTTTTGTAAAATTTAAAAAATTCAATATTGCTGACCCATAATGGCGCATAAAAACTAATACAATATAATACAATATTTCAATATAATACAAACCTAATGTGCCACCCAAGACCCTAAAGTCTGTTGAAATACAAGTTGAAGTGAAATCTGTCGTTTTTTGGCGCCATATTGTTTATCGTCTTAACATGTACTTGTCGCCGGGTCAGATCACCTAATAAATGTTTTTTTCAATTTATTCAATATAATAACGCCTTAATAACTGCTTTTATTCCAGGCAATCCCACACGGACGAAAGTATATTCCTAAAACTAAAAATATATGTCAAAATATATCAAATATATTTCGGCAAAAAATTGTATAATTCGTATATATTTTATATATATTTATTGCATACAAGCAGTGAAATATATATAAAAATATATATACATTTATATATTATATGTATTTAAAATACATTTTATATATTTAAAATATATTGAACATATATTTTTTGCGGCAAAAAGTAATATATTTACGCATTTATTTAAAAAAATATATTTTCGACCGTGTGGGTTTCGAAGAGCCATAGAATCATATATGTTAGGTGGTTTTTGATTAAACTGCATAGTTTTTGCGTGATGCTCGGACAAACAAACAAACATATTTTTAATTTTATATTAGTAAGGATAATGATGGCTCTTCGAAAGTGACGTAGACTATATAAATTGTTTTGAATACAGATATTTCGAGGAAAAATTTCCAGAATAACAAATATCGCACAGGTGCTTTACGGTACACGTTTTCCTGCTTTTCGACTTCCATTGACCATAAAAAATTACGACGGTAGCTAACGCTAAACTGATTATCACATCAAATAGCGCATTTAATACTCATCTTCGAAGCACTACTTAAATTGTAAAACATTCGGACACACAATTTTTTTGTAACGCCTTCGACTGACATTTTTCTGTCCGTTTTCTGATCCGTTTCTCATCCATTTCTGATCCATTTCTGATCCATTTCAGGTCCATTTCTGATCCATTTCTGATCTATTTCTGATCAATTTCTGATCAGTTTCTGATCCATTTCTGATCAATTTCTGATCCATTTCCGATCCATTTCTAATCCATTTCTGATCCATTTCTGATCCATTTCTGCTCCATTTCTGACCCGCTTCTGGCCCATTTCTGACGATTGTCTGATGATTACCTCAAGGTTGAAGGATTTCTAAAGGATTTTTTTAACTTTTCCGACGATTTTCCGACGATTTTCCGACGATTTGCCGACGATTTTCCGACGATTTGCCGATGGTTTTTTCGGATGGTTTTTTGGTTCTCCGAAGGATTTCTGACGGTTTTCCGAAGGTTTTCCGAATGTTTTCCGAAGATTTTCCGAAGGTTTTCCCAAGGTTTTTCGACGGTTTTCCGACGATTTTCCAAAGGTTTTATCATGGGTTTCTGAATTTTGTCGGATGGTTTTTTTGGTTTACTGAAAGATTTCTGACGGTTTTCCGAAGGTTTTTCTGATGTTTTCGAGTATCGAATCCTTGAAATTTCAATGTCTATGCTCCAAGTAAGAAAACACGGAACGTCGTATATTGCAATGCATTATTGTACGTCGTAGGTCCTTATTTACGTATCAGCTAGATATTTATGTATGATGAATTTATTTATCTGCCTTTTATTTTGAATTAACATTTGTTTTATATTTATATTTTTGATTTTGTTACTTTTTAAACATCATGTGAAATTTTGTGGATTTTTTTATTAACTTGACGTGATTTATGTTAATAAACATTGTATTTTTCGTACATTCATTGTGATACTTCATTTACTTAATCCGTTTTATATCACCGACTACACATTTTTGTATAACCGCCATACAATTAAAGTCTACATACAAACAAACGACATATTTTGTGCCATGACTATATTCCTGAAATACATTTCCGTGCGGAGCACGGGTATTTAGCTAGTTATATACATTTTAATACTGCAATTTATGTCGTAATGTCAAAAACAAGTGATAAAAACATTGATGACGTCAAAAAATGCCTATAAGAGAGTAGAAAGAACATTGGAAATGTCATGTATAAATTTGAAACGTTTTCGAATCAATTTTAAAATAATTTCTTTTAAATAATTTCAATATATTAGTTTTGCAATAAAAATTAAATTATATGTAATATTCAAACATTTTACGCCGATACATGTAAGTTGTACTATGTCCATTTACACAAAAAAAGTAAAATCAAGTTTATTTTGGAATCCCTCTACCGATTATTTTCATTTTTTGTCTAAATGATATTAAGGGGGGACCCAAGTAATAAAAGCAGCTTTTTTGTGATAATCGGCTGTAACTTCTACAATAATACAAATGTTTCAAAAAGCTAACGTAGTTTTGTTAGCTTTTTGTTAGTTTTGTTAGAAACATACATTTTCTTGTATGTATTCAACATTTCATGTCAATATTTTGAAAACTGTCAGAGAAGTTCACTTTTATGTAAAAACGTTTTTCGCACATCTTTCAGGAAATTCTTCAAAAGTGGGGCCTGAGGGGGGCTATGTTAAATGTTATTCGATTCCCAATAAAAAATTATGTAATAGTACAAAAAATCATCCCTTTAAGTTAACTTTAACACATAGCTGACTCGATCTCTTGGGTCCCTCCTTAAATAAACTGGAGAACCGATTTTTGAAAGGACCGCGAGGTGCACGTACTTTTGGGTTAAACTTAGTCGAAGCTCACCGTGAATAACCAATACATTTTATAATAAATTGTTGTTTAGACTAGTAAATTTTGATTATTTTGTATGTTTGCATTTATTATAATAAGAAGAAATGATTAAGGCACTGGTTGAGATATTATTATGTATATAGCATATGATAAACACGTCACCCAGACTGAACAAGATGTCTATTATGCATATATTAGTTAGATATTCATATAAAAAATAGATACATACATATAATATACATATATTATACATACATTAGGTATATATCAAATTTAACAATATGGGTTTTACCTATAATATGTGGGAACAATCATTTCACGTTCATGAGCGACTATAGTAATTGCATAAGCTGTTATAGTAGTAGGCCGCCAAGAAACTTTATGCAAAGAGAGTTACAAATGCACTGTTATGTTATCAACCTAGCAACCGAAATTATGTTATATTCTTAACACTATTATTATTTAGAATTTGGTAACAAGGTTAGACAATTATTTACATCGTATATTTGTACAACAAAATTTTGTTTAAGTTTTAATAGAGAATATAATAACGTACTTGAGCCCTTCTTTTATATCAGAACCTTATAAATCTGAAAAATCGTGTATATATATTATATATTATATAAGTGCACCTGAAAAAATGTACTTAGGCCCATCTTTTATATCCCCGCACGGAACATCTCCCTAATACGGAGAATCTCCGGAGATAAACGGGCGAAATAAGGGCGTATGTCCGCCTTTCTCCCGATTTTCTCCCGACGGGTGTCAATAAAATTATTATTACTTTATTATTTATGAACAAAATCAAAGTTTCAACACTTTGAAATATTCTCCAAATGTTTCTGAATCCGGCATATATTTTGTTATATAGATCGAATCTATACTTTCTTAATTACACTCATGCCAAGTAACGTCTGATTTCGACTTTTCTACACGTATATTCCCTCTTAAATTTCTTCAATAACACTACTAGATTCCAAATTACCTTTTTGTAATAATATTGTCGGCGTTTCGTTGTGCCGGGTCGAGCTTCGGAGAAGTCAGCCCTACTTTCATCTGGTAACGCTGGTATTTCTGCATCTTCCGGCTTAGCTTTAAAGTTTTCTTTGCCGATCGGAGCGAGATTGTCATCGAGTTCGTTGCTTTTGTGGAGATGGATGCACATTTGTAGAGCTGCCATTCTACGCGCCATCGCTCGATTTGGCATTGGATACGACTGCGTTAAACAGGTGAAATCAAGAGGAAGCAACAGGATAGAACAGACTTGAAGAATAGTTGTAAAAGACTAATTTTGTTTAATATAATACGGTCAAATGTAAAGATTGTAATTATATATTAACCCCTCCCTTAACGTGAAAAAATTCCGACTTTCGCTTAATTAATTTTTTACAAAAGGTACGCTATATAACCGTCTTCTTGTATCATCCCTTGTTCCTGAAGAATTTTGGAAAGTTTAACAATTTACTTAAGGGGAGACTTCGGTGAAAAAATGACTACACAGAGAGAAAAAACGTCGCGTTTTAGCTATGGACCGTAGCTAAATTTTGGCCTAGCATTAAAATGGAGCTACTGCAGCTACAGTGTAACGCTAGGCCAGCTACACAGTAGCTGCAGCAACTCCATTTTAACGCTAAGCCAAAATTTAGCTACGGTCTTTTCTCTCAGTGTATATGTTAAAGTATAACATAAAAAGATGATATTTTAGGCTAATACTTAACTTTTTAAGACAATTTAAATGGCATATACAATAACCCTCCAGGGGCCCCCTTTCGCGAAATCAGCTCTAACTTCTAGTTAGAGTTTTAAATTGAAAACTGTCAGAGAAGTTCACTTTTTTGTCATAAAATCGAACACGATTTTCCATGAAAATTTTAACAAAACTTGAAATAAAATTTATTATCACAAATAAAGACTTAGTTTATCAATTGATAACACATTTAAAACTTATTTATATTTGTTTAAGGGAAGACTCGGGTGAAATTTCAGCCCCATGATAGAATCATCGTAGAAAGCTGAAAATTTGCAGGTGAAGTGGGCTCGGTAACAGAAGCAGTCTGGCAAAAAAATGGTGAAGAAAAGTTCATTTTTTATCACAAAAAGTGAACTTTTCTGACAGTTTTCAATTTATTGGCTCAAAACTTGCCGTAGATACAAAAAAAAAATATTTTGAACAAAATTACGAGAGATTTTTTATAAATTCGCATTTTTTTAGACGTTAGAGTCGAGTTTTCGTTTTTTTAGCGTTCATCGCAGGGGGCCGGGGGGGCCCCGGCCCCCCCCCCAGAGCCAAAAAAAAATAAAATTTTTTTTTT
>JABFPB010000357.1:0-41971 GCA_022817645.1 Ceratoteleas bidentatus
TCTCGGACGAGGGGAAGGTGCAGATCTCAAGAGATGTAAATTTCTTGGAAAAGGGCACCAGCCAACCAAGTAATGACCCGGAAGATTTTCGCCCTGACGGTTCGAACAGCGAATCGATGTCTATCGATCACGAAGGCGTCTCGAACGACACGGTCGAGCGTTGGGCTGAAATACCGCTAAAATGTAGCCGCATGGAACCCATAGGAGATGTAAGTGAGGTTCAGGATCAAATGCAACAAGCGGATGCAGAGGGCAATGATGGTCTGGAGCCTTTCTTGGGATTTGACACGCCACTGAGAGGTGGTGTTGATCCGGAAATCGCTAGACCAGACCACGATAATCCCCCAGCGGTCAAGCGAGGTTGAGGAAGACCGCGAAAAGTCGTGACTGGAGCACCTGGAAGACCACGAAAGTTGTTTCACGAAGTTCATGTCAACGACAGGAACCACGCGGACTTTGCCGAAGATGACAGCAGGGGACACGCAGACATCGACTCGGTATGTGAAGACTTCGTTTTTCTCTCGGAGGTTTCACTAAATCAGGCCTTGTCGAGCCCTGATTCAGATCAGTGGAATCAAGCTATGGCAGACGAAGTTGGTTCTATACTCGCTAAGGACACATCGACGATGGTAAAGCGACCCGAGGGACGCAGTGTCATTGGCAGTCGATTCGTGCTTCGAAACAAATACGGCACTGGCGGAGTTTTGGAAATGCGAAAGGCCCGGATCGTTGCGAGAAGATTCTCACAGCAGCCAGGGAGAGACTTCCTGGAGACCTACGCTCCTGTGGCGCGCTTGAGCTCCCTTCGGCTGGCTCTGACAGTGGCAGCAAGAAAAGGGATGCTCGTTAGACAGTTCGACGTGGCATCTGCATACCTCAACGGCACATTGGAGGAGGAGATTTTCATGCCAGTGCCGAACAGGTTAGAAGACAGTCTACGTTACATCAGCGAAAGCGGGAGATATAGTCGTGACATCGTCTCTAATGCAAGATCAACATTGGACAAGCTGACTGCTGGCGACCATAAATGTCGAATGAACAAGGCTCTCTACGGCCTGAAACAAGCCGGTCGTGCCTGGCACAAGCGATTAGACAAAGAACTCCGGGATCTTGGAGCGAATCCAACAAAAGGAGACTCTTGCGTATACGTGAGGGGCAAAGGCGAAAAAATTATGCTCGCGGTTGTCTATGTGGACGACATTCTCCTCATCACTGCAAAAACTGGCGTTTTCTTTGAAAACGTTTCTGTCCACACTTACAAAACGTTTAGAGACGTTTTCTGTCCCCACTTAGAAAACGCGAAACAACGTTTCATATATTAAAACGCTTCAGTGTTTTAACATGCGCGCGGCGTATGGGCGCTCATAATCCAAAAATTGTATCAGAAGCGAGTTTGCGTACATCTTTTGTTGCCTCGGATTAAATGCAAACATGGACTTTTTCAAGTGCCCAATGTGTTTTTTTACAACCTATGATGAAACGCTGCTTAATAGTCATGTGGTTCGTAACCACAGTCATGATCCTCACTTCCAAGCAGGGACAGAAACCGAAACTATAAGGATGGATGGAAACCCTAAAAATCATTTTAGTTTCTCTCCTGAGCGAAACCGAAAATATCGGTCGATTTTAGTTTCCCTCCGGATGGAAACTAAATTTCTTTTAGTTTCGCTCTGAGGGAAACTAAAAAGAACGAAAAGACAACCACTCCAGTCAATCCTGCTCTATATTTGATGTTAACTTATGAATAACTATTAAATAACAACTGTTTTGAAAGAAATCATTGTTTATAACAATTTATTCATGTCAAAAATATACATTAATTATTTATTTATTCATATTTAACGGGTATTATCCCTTTATAAACTCGAATATACAAAAAGAAAAAGATTATAACGGTTCTTCTGGATACAAACAAGAATAAATTAACGCCAGTACATTACAATTTAAAAGCGCAACGAAGACAATATACATTTAAATTTGTGTTCGATAGTTTGAAAGTTTTTGCATTCAGTAGCAAACCTATTACCCATACGCAGTAGGCGCTGAATGGGGTTAATAAACATAAGGTTAGATTTATAAAACTGGATCGAAAACAACAGGGGGAATCTGGTCGTTCTAGTAGGGTGATTATAGACAATTCTGGAATTAATTTCCTCCGACTTAATATCTCCATGGATCACTTTAAAAAGAAAAGTTAGATCAGACATAGCACGTCTCTCGGATAGCGGTTTATTATTTGCTGCCGCATACGCTGTGTCAAAAATATGATCGATCCGATCCATCGGTCTACCAATCTTGAACATGTACGTTCTGAGGAAACGATGTTGAACTGATTCAATTGCTCTGCTCAAGCTGTCAACTTGGGGTGACCAGATTGTTGAAGCGTATTCGAGTGTAGGACGTACAAAAGACATATACAGCTGCCGATAAGTGGATGCACGCTTAAAAAAACGACCATTTCTATTAATGAAACCTAATGTCTTCACAGCTTTAGCAACAATGTCAGCGATGTGTGACTTAAATGACCCATCTTCAGAGAAATGACTCCTAGGTCTATAAAATTAGAGCAATATGGAATTGTCTCATTGCTCAGATTGTAATCATAAATAAAATTCGATCGTTTCCTGGAGATTCGCAAAACTCTGCACTTGGCCCCATTAAGCGATAGATTGTTAGCCAGACACCAACGAGACAGCGCGTCAAGGTCATCTTGCAATGCCATGGCATCTCTGTTATTTGAGATGGTGTGAAATATTTTCGCGTCATCAGCGTACAATAATACCTGTCCAAAACTAAAGATATTGGGGAGGTCATTAATAAAGATATTAAAAAGCAAGGGGCCAAGATGCGAGCCCTGCGGAACTCCAGAAGTTGATCTAAATATAGATGCGGGACCTCCAGCGCAACGAACAATGTAACACCTATCCGCAAGGTATGAAGCGATCCATTCCAACAAGATATTAATGCCAAATTTGCGAAGCTTACATATGAGGGTCGAATGTGAGACGCAGTCAAACGCTTTGGCAAAGTCAGTAAATACTACATCTATCTGACTGCACTTATCGAGGTTCGCAAAAACGTAGTCGCTAAAAAGAACTAAATTGGTCGTCGTCGATTTGCCCTTACGGAAGCCATGTTGTTGTTCGGTCAACACGTCATCGATATACACAGCAAGTTTCGCAGTGACTATTTTCTCCAACAGTTTAGGAATAGCATTGATGATGGCGATAGGACGATATTTAGTAATATCTTGTGGATCGCCTTTTTTAAGAGTTGGATGGACTAGGCTGATTTTCCATGAGTCAGGGAACTTCCCAGTCGCTAGTGATTTGTTAAATAATAAAAATAAAGGTTTTGTCAGTCCAAATATTGCAAGTTTTAAAAAATTATTTGGTATATCGTCTGGGCCAGGGCCTGTGTTAACATCCAACTCCCGTATGCCATCAAACACTTCCTCTACACTAATTGACAACTCAGAAATATCAGTCATTTGATCGAAAACGAAGTTTTCATCACAGCGAATAGCGGGTGTAAATGCAGTTTGAAAATATTCGGAGAACAGGGCAGCAGTTTCTTCACGTGAGGATGTAAATATATCACCAAGGTGCATGCGATCAGGTAACGATTTAGTATTTTTCATTTTTTTTATAAAACTATAAAATGTAGTAGGGTCATGGACTATTGAGTTTTCCGTTGTGTCTCTATATTGTTTAAAAAGAACATTAGCATAACTTTTGATTTGTGAACGAAGGCTTGAAAAAGAAGAATAATCTGCTGAACTATTAGACTTTTTATAGGCAACATGCGCCACCTTTTTCTCGCGAATACGGTTTTTCAGAGTCTGGTCGTACCAACACGGATAAGTGTCAATCTTATGACGAAGTTTCGGTACATATAAATCAATAATGTCATATAAAATATTATAAAAGATTAAAACTGCTTCATTTACATCCAAATTCTCAAACATCGCATACCAATCATAACGGTTCAATGCGTAATTAATCGAGTCGTAATTCGTTAGCTTAAAATTGTAATAATAAATAACGGTCGGACTAGTTTCGTTAACATTATAAAATAGTGAAATATATATACAAAGTGGAGGGTGATGAATGTCGATAGGCAAGCAGTGATCAGATTCACCAAGTAGAGACACAGTTTCTAGGTTAGAGAAAACTAGATCGAGAGTATAATGATTATGGTTGTAGATCATGTTAAGTTGGGACATGTTAAGATAGTTAGCACAGTCCTTAAGGATTGTAGCAGCCAAAACGTGGGTATTCGTGGATGACTCAGACGATGAAAAGGTCAAACCATCAGAGGTTAGATACCAATGAATATGGGGGAGATTGAAATCTCCCACAATAAATAATTCCGCGTCAACAAATTGAGATACAACATGCTCCAAAGACTCGGTAAAGTCTAAGTAAGATGAAAGATCGGATGCTGGTGAAAAGTAAACAGCTCCGATAATAATCTTCACAGAACCGAAACTGCATCTGATAAGTAAATATTCTGAAATGGAATTATTTATTTTAATCACGTCGTATTGGCATGCGCGCTTGCGAATCGCTGTCAGGACACCACCACCCCGACCACTTATCCTATCAGCGCGGAATATCATGAATTCTGTCAAACCGAGTTCGGCATCAGAAATCCCGGAGTGAAGCCAGGTTTCAACCAGGATTATCATATCATGATCGCTACTGAGTGCAAACAAATGAAGTAAATCCAACTTTGTACGCAGACCTCTAACATTTTGGTAAAAAATGGCTAACTTTGCAGGCTGTACAATATTGCGAGACAATACCCGGGATACTAGTTTTTTTTACAATAGTTGGTATTTCATTAATAAATTTTATTTTTAAGTCGTTTTCGCCACTATCGATCCTACGATTCAGCTCTAATTTCAAATTATTCAATTGATTTTGCTGTTTCTTAGTAAGATCATTTCTAGACGTAATTTGGAACTTAACATACTTAGCTTTACCACGTAAAATCGCAAGAGCGTGTTTATGGTTCGCAAAAACTGCTTTCACTGGCTTAGGTTTACCATCACGGGAGGTTCCGAAACGTTGAGCCGATATTGCAAGAGGAAGATCGGGAATTTGCGAGAGTTTTCGTTAGAGGGGGATGGGACACCATAAAAAATGACATTAGAAGCTCGACGTTGGCGGTCGCTGAACTCACTATACAAAGCATCTTCTGAGCTAATAGAAGTAGAGAGAGTTTCGACTTTTTTCTCAATAACATCGCATCGTTCTAGCACGGAGTGATGAGATGTAGATATATTGTCAAATTGGTGGTGATGTCTTGCAACCTGACGGAAATATCGTCCACACGAGCAGGAAGATTCTCGAGTGCATCAAGGCGCTCGTTTATTGCCGCAAGACTTGAGTTCATTGTGGCATTAGCTTGTTTTAATTCAAGCAAGGAAGCCTGGATAGAAGACATAAATTCGAGCAATTTCTCGTTTGACATTTTCTCAGCCGGATTTGGATACGCTGGCGAGTTAGGTGTTATAGATCCAGATGGTGTCGATGGAAGTGTCGGCAACGTTGCGGATTTATTTAGCGAATCAAGTGTATCGAAACATTCGGTGCAACATTTAAATTTCCTTCTATCCCACACTATATTTCGCAACTGCATACATTTCACATGAAATAGCTTTAAGCACTTGTTACAGGAAATCGGGCTTTGAACTGGCTGTTTACATACACTACATGTCAAAATAACTTTCGATTGTGATCGAGTGTTAGTATTCATATCATGTATTCACTATCAAGAATCAATGAGTCGTAGGTTTTGCGAACAGATGGCGGTTGGAGCCTCTAATTTAGCGCCAGTGACGGATGCACAGAAACTGGCACCCGGGCACTGAAATTACCACAAGTCAACTTCTGATAAACCAGGATACTAAAGATGAGTTGAGTCAAAACAGGTCCAGTCCGCAGAAAATGCAAAAAGCAGGCTCGCAGTCGACAGCAGAACAGCAGCAGTAAGCGTGTCGCAACAGAGACGTAAACAAAGGCGTCACGTCCAGTGGAGGTTAGGATTCCATGCACGGGAACAAAACCATAAAAATCAAACAAATGTGCGCAAATTGCAACTCTTCTGGCAGATGAGAGCAACCCTTGCACGGCTCTGTAACAGGCAGAAAACTCCCACAGGAATGGTATCAACCGAAGGTTCCGAAAATACAAAAAGAATAGCAAACTGTCGGTAGAGTGGCATTGATACGCAGAGGTCAGGACCGTATATGAATTATGCAGAAATAAAAATTCAATTGTTTATGGATAAATTGTTTATAACAATTTGTTTATAAAAAAAATGTTTATGACAATTTGCTCGAAACAAATTGATCAAATGTGTATATCAATTCGATAGAAACAAATCAAAATTTTTTAACATTTATTCAAAATCCGATCACGAAGGGTGGGGGGGCGTTCGGGATTCCGAACCCGGTTCCGACACCACGTTCGGACTACGAATCCGGTCCCGACACCGGTTCCGGGTTCCAAATCTAGTTCCGACCCCGGTTCCGGATTCCAAACTCGGTTCCGACACCGGTTCCGGATTACAAACTCGGTTCCGACCCCAGTTCCGGATTCCAAACTTGGTTCCGACCCCGGATCCGTGTTCCGAATCCGGTTACGACCCCGGTTCCGGCTCCTTTTCTTTTTGCTACATAACAATTCAGCTTATTAATGAACAATTGATTTTTTGTAGAATCAAGATCATAATATTGCAATCAATATTAAATGTTCAAATCAATTTGATTATAACAAATCGGTTAATCGTAACAATATGTTTATAAAATTTGTGTATGACAAATAGATTGTTTATAACATTTGTGTATAAACAATTAATACTTCGAAACAAATTAATAGTTTATAATTATGCTTGTCAAAACTACTAATCTGAAGAATTCGTGTGTAAATGTTGTATATTTACTATACAGTAAACGTAAAAAGGGTTGTTATACAGTTTGATTTTTTTTCAACTTATTTCAACACGGATCCGGGGTCGGAACCGATACTGGAATCCAGAACCGGGGTCGGAACTAGCTTTGGAACCCGGAACCCCCCCCCCCGCGGGGGGGGGGGGGGCCAAGAGGATGCGCGCAGTTTGTTATTGCTGACGGTATAACCGCGAATTCGGCTTTTTTCGACTGTTTCGGTTTGGCGCGACTTTCTGTCGAGATACGACTGCGTTTGTAGGCGGAGAACGAGTCAGGAGGAACCAAATGTGAATAAATCAATTTATCTAAACGACGCGCCGGAATTGGGAGGATCAATTGCGAGTGATTTGGTTCAATTGTGATTTTCGTTGCCTGTCGTGCGGTCGCAAGTGTCCTCGAATCTTTTTCGATTCTCTCGTGGATGTTATGCTGTTGTTCTTTCGTTTTATTACACTGGAAAATGTTTTTACCCAAAACTGGTTCTTCAAAAGATCTGGTTCTTCAATTGAATCCCTGAGAAAAGCAGATGGTTGTGTCAGTTAAATCTGTTTAGTTTTAGTTAATGTTTTAGTTGACTTAACTAAACAGATTTGTGAGAACTAAAATTTAGATTTGCCTTCTAAATCGTGTTCTCGATATAAATATATCGATTAACCTCAAATAACAGTAAGTCGGGAAAAAACATTTAATTTACTTCAAGTTTTCGCAAAATAATGCCAAATTCAAGAACATTTCAAAATCGACCCCTTAAGAGTTTTATAGTTAGTTATAATCTTCAAATTGGCGACTAAATAGACAAACATTGACAAAACTAAACTTAATGATTAAAATTGAAAGAAATCAGATATATAATAAGGTTCTTTGAACCTTATTATATATTTGAATATATTTGAAATTGAAAAAGTTGTATTATATGACAGTGTTTTCAATTAAAGTCTGCAGTTACCTATCCTACACAATAAGAGTGCCCTGTAAAAAACATTTTATGCTGACTTTAGAATCATTTATCTTAAGGATAGCAAGCAAAATTGTATACATATCTACTCCTTATTTTTCAAAACAGCTCCTTTTTGCAATTATTATTTGTTTTAAACAATCTCACTTTGCTATAACTTAATCAACACCCAAGTTCAGCCTAAGATAGGCCGGTTGTCGCCGTGCTGCGAGATTGCCCGTTCCCCTCCGGGGAAATGAGATAGAAGTGCATTTCCGCGATATTGTTCTGCGAGTGTATTTCGAGCGGGCGGCTCATATTTTTTGCACGGCGATATCTTGGCGCGGATGGAATTGGCCCGAGATTAAGGAGGGCGCTGCGAAACAGCGCGCTTAATAATGTATTGGACGGAGCGAAACGGTCTTGTTGATCTTATGAAATATGTGCGACGTTCCGACGATTCTTTTTTAAAGGTCAAACGGGCGAACTCAATTTCGGCTGCCCTCCCCCTCCTGCCGATTTGTTATTCAATTAAATGCGCGGATCAGCACCAATTGGGCAGCCGCGAAAACCGCGAAAATTGCTAAAACGTGGGCAAAATTTTGTATTACGAAAAAACAATCGCAGAGAGAAATTGGGGTGTCGGAATGAACGTTTCAGTTCGGCGAATTTTCGGAGAAATTGTAATGCGTGGAAGGCGATGTAAGGTTGCTGCGAAAGGCGAACGAGAGGGCGCCACGTTCGGTTAAGTCAATATGCAACGCGAGCGAAATGTTTCGTGGCTTATTGAAAGCCTGCTTGGACCGTCACTGGTGTTATTGCGATATATATGAGACATTGTATCCATTTGCCTGATTGATTTAGTCCGGGCGCGACATGTGCCTGACGTCGATTCGTTCGTCGCAACTGTCACGGCGATTTTACCGCGCGAATGCCAAAATGCTCGCTTTATAAGTAGAGCAGGACTCTGTCGCGCTGATATTGACTTGCACAAGTGGCGTTTAACGCACTAAGACGAGTGAGACTGGATAAAATGGGGGTGCATTGGGATCACTGTGGATTCGGAACTTTTTATTTCAAGTTGAAAGGCTGAAAGGCGTGACATTTTTAGTTTTTTGTGCCAATTTTAACTGGATGGTGTTGAAAGTAAAAAATGTGATGAGCAAGTAGGAAAAGTGTATTCTTATATGTACATTTTTTATGTTAAAATTCAAATATATGTTAAAAAATAATGCGTTATGGAAACTTTAATTGAGGTTCTGTACATAAACATTTCCATAAGATCATTTTGCAAATTTTCTGACTCAAAACTTAAATCGTCTTTTAATATCTTAAAATTATTTCCGGAAAAATAATATGAACATTTTCATTTCAAAATGTAACTTAAAGACTAATTTAAGTCTTAACTTTCAGAAAAATATTCGATTTACGTTAAGAATATTGTCCTCTAACAATCAGTCATTTAATTTAACACGATTTTCTCCTGCGAGCAAAATATTATTTTGGAGGCAAGCAGCATTTACCTCGAAAATAAATTAAGTTTAATTTAAATGTAAATCCTTTCATTGAAAGAATATTTATTCTTACAGTAATCGAATTTTATATTTATCATGATTTTAACAAGTTTTTACACACATTTATTTTTCAACTTTGTGAAAAATGATGTAAGAGCTTCTTCAGTTTTAAGGTTATGATACAACGGTGGAAAGAAAATGTACTGAGCGCAAAAAAGTTTTGCCTGACAGGACATTTGTTCAACCAAAACTTATTTTAATAATTCTCTTGTTGATAACCTCAAATAAAAATTACAATAGTTTATAGTATTTTCATCTTAAGTAAATTTTGTGTTCGCTGAATTCGAGTTACAGTAAACTACAAGAATATCTTGCATTTTTCTGTTAGAAGATTTTGTTCTTATCGCAATCGGAAATCCATTTATCCAAATAATAATTGGAAAATCGATTCACTAAGAATATTCTGGTCACTGCAAACGGATTGTGTTAACAGTACACTGAAACCCCCACTTAAAAAACTGAAATTTTAATCTTAATGTCTAACTCCAATTCCAAAGTGTTACACTCGAATAAAACTCCGTAACCCCGCAGAAATAGCAATAAAAATGGCCGCGACGAATTTTTGTCACCCGGTCCATTAAAAACGGTGGTCATTCGTTTTGTCAACGTCGCGAATTGAAATTGAAAGTCTCCGAGTCTTTCGGCCGGACGAGCGCGACGCGTGCAGCCGGCTAAAACCTAAAAGCACTTTTGGCAGCGCGCCACTTTGTGTCATCACTCAGAGGCCCGCCGCGGGGGAGGGGGGGGGTGCGAGCAGAGCTTTCGGCTGGACGAAGGGGGGAAAGGGGTCGCCAGCTTCTTGCGGCTTCGAGCCACAGGTAAACATCCCCGCCAAAGTCGTTAAACGCTTTCAATTATCGGCCAACCTTCCCTCCCCCCCCCATGTATCGTTTCGCCCGAGAGACATAACGTAAACCAAAACGAGCGCGGCGCTGTGCATTTTTTATGCGAACGATTATGGTCCCGTTATCGTGGCAACGTTCGACCGATTTTCGCGCTGACCGAGATTCCGGAGAACGCGACGAGAAATTTCGTTTGCGATTTTCAAAGTTGCATCGAATACTTTCGGTATTTTGCGTTTATGGAAATGGGTTTAGAAGATTTTATTTGGAAGTGTTTTGGGTGATTGAATTTTTAGATTGGGGAAGAGTTTGAAAGTAGAAGAAATTGTTAGAGAGTGTAAAAATAGAGCATATTTACTTTAATTCGGTTGCAAATAAATGTGCTTTAATATAAAGGGAAATTTTGAAATTAAATTATGTTTACTTTAATGTTTAAGTGAAACTTTAAAAAGACATCATGTTGTATGGAGCTATAGGTTAGAATGCCATAGATTTAAAGTTGTAACTTTAAAATGAAAGTCGCACTGGACTGTTAAAACATGTGAACTGGAATTTTTTGTTACAACTTCGGATTTATAGTATATATGCTTGAACACATGTACGGAGAAAGAAAAGTAGACAGGACAAACGAAAAAATGGTTAATATTACCAAAGGGTAATATTAACCATTTTTGGGTAAATATATAGACAACCCAAACATTTGGTAACATTTATCAGTGAAAATCAGTAATGAAATACCTGTCAGATTTACTTCTTTTTTCGGTTAATGTCACATATTAAAATATAAAGCAAACGTCACAACCGCGTCAAACGGAGAAATTAGATTGGTTAACAACTAAAGTTAGTTCCCACCTGACTCAAGACGGCTATGGACGTGGATATCGATCCACGCAAAATGATAGATTTCAAAAATGGTGAAGTTTACCAAATAATTCGTAATTTTAAATCTAAACAAAATGACATTTGATACTTTTCCGATTATTTCAGACGGATCAAAATAATACAATTAACAAAAGACAATTGACGAAATTTAAATTGTCAATGTGTTTATATAATTTTAGATTGTATTTTTCTTTCGGTGTGGTTTAAAATTGAATTATTTGTACTATTTGCATTCTGTAGTTTTTCATGGAGCCCTTAAAAAGACTAAACTATTTTCACCTTTTCCTAATTTTCTAAACTCTCCATCAAAGTTTTTTTCCAAAATCATTTGTTGTAGTAGAATCGAAAAAAACTGAATAAAACTCTGCAGAAGAAATCCCGAAAAATGATTCCGCGAGATTCGTAAATTTGCATAGATTCGAAAGTTTCCAACTTATTTAGAGGTTCCAAGATTGTTCATATATCATATTCACAGCACCTGCATTTTACATTCAAATAACGAAAAACGCGTCCAAAGTTTCTCTCTACTCTTTCCAAAACCGACTTATTCCGGCACTCTCCTTGCACTTGCGCAGCGCAATCGCCATATAAAATTAAACTATGCCGAAAATGAAATCATAACATTCACATTGCCATGCAAATGCAAACGCTAAATTCCCGTCTCGGGCAGTTGAACTGTCCGCGCGTTAAATTCGCCGCCGGATATTTACCAAAAAAACGTCGTAAAAGTTGCATCATTATTTTAACTGAACATTCACCGAATTAAACAAAACTTGAAACTGCGTCTGAGAACTCAAATTATTTCCAGTTCTAATCCACTTTCGTCTTAAACCTCCATCTACCCGTTTCCACAATTTATATACAAATGTCATCTCCTGAACGTGAAATTGGTTTCAATTTTTAATTAAACCATCGCTCGCGTTCTTAAACCAACTTGGCAGTCCGGCTAAGTCCGCCACTTTTGTTTACGCAGAATTGTTGCACTTTCGAGATGCCGAGTTACAGCTTCGGAATGCATTCTTCCAGTTGAAATTCACTCGGCAGTTTCACCTCCGAATTATCGCATCTACGCGCGCCGTTGTATCAAATTTGATCTAACAAAAGCGCAAAATTTCGCTGGATTAGAGGCACGCCGGAACATTTCGTTACGTTTGACCGACGAAAAACTTTCGAACGAGTGCAGCGTTGCATCCCGGCGCTGCATATACTTGACTTTTATGTCATCAATTTCGCGAAACAACAAATTCAATTATGAAAACATTGCCTTTAAAATGAAAATACAAACATAGTTAGTTCACTATCATACCAGGACACAATCAATATTTTTTCCTTAGAACACCCCAAAAATCGCGAAGTGGACAAATAAAATGTTATAAGAGATGGGACTGGTCTTTATATGACCATTGGCATGTATCATAACAATAACATTACGAATCAATCTAATGGCACAGTTTTTTTTTAATATAAATATACAATGTATAACCAATTGAAATGAAACGGAATGTTAAAATTTGAATTATTTCTTAAATTAAATTCTTTGAAGTAGATAAAAAAAATGTTATACGACTAGCGATGAAATTTTACTTTTATCAAATATATTTTTACACCTCGTATATACACTTGAGAAAATAAACTTGCTCGCTATAAATCTGCTTATCTGAAAAAGACAAGAAAAAAAACGCGGAAAAACCTCGTGTTTTCATCACCACTGAATATTTCACTTAATCTGTTACAGGAAGTACTTCACACCATCAGTGCTCCCAGCGGACAAGTACAGCGCATTGTGATTTTCAAGAAGAATGGAGTTCAAGCCATGGTCGAATATCCTTTTTAATACATGTTTCATGACTTTCATTCACAAGCGAGAGATAAAAAAATCGAAGGAAAAAGGACAAAGCCGAAGATAAAACGTCGGGAATCGCGACACACGCTGATTGAGAAATAAAACTCGAGCCCACTCGATTATTCCTGCGACCCCCCCCCCTTCTCTATCTGCTCCCGTTTCATCGCGAAATGGCCATAAAACGTACAACAGATGAAAGATACAGTCCTCAGGCAAAGCTTTATCCTTTTTCCGCTCCGAGCGGTACAAATATGTCCTTAACTGAGCTATTCGAAAATCACGTTTGACTCGGTCGAGTCTGCAACACGAGCTAAACAAAATCTCCACGGAGCCGACATCTACTCGGGCTGCTGCACGCTCAAAATTGACTTTGCCAAAGTGAGTACCGAATCGATTTGCAAATATTTTATTATTCGATTCCAGACGTCGCGGAAAAGGGCTTCCTGTTGTACCGAGGATAATTAAATTCGTGAGTTAAAGGAAAAGGGCAAATATTCTTGTCTGTGGACAAGAGAAGTTGCGTGGATTTGATCTGGTGAGAGTATTCAGTTAAAAAAGGCAGTACTTTTTTAGTTGCATACTATACTGGACAAACAAAAAGAACATTAAAAACAAGAATGATAGAATGTTAGAGAAATATTTTATCCGATAATCCTAATGGTGTTTCTACATATAATTTCTGTGGTTTTGAGGAAAAACCAGTTAAGTCACATTTTTTGACAAATTTGGTTAAGAGCGGAAATATATATATATATTGATGTACATTTTCATTTGGGAACGTCGAAACGTTAATATCTGATGTACATTTTCCTCAATTTTAACAAAACATAACCAGTGACATGTCATTTTAGAGGAAAAACCAGTTAAGTGCACCCATTTTGAGGAATAACCAGTTAAGTTCCCATTCAAAATATACAGGAAAACTTAAATTTAATTTTGGTAACTTAAACATTATATTTTACCTTTATTTTGCATTAGAAATGGTATCCAATAGACATAAAGAAGACTGATATAAAAATACAAAAGATACAGGCATTAATCAACATTAGTAATTACATTTATTAATTTTAAAATATTTCTTCATATAATACAAAATATAACAACTGCACAATATCGATCCTTCCATATCAACGTAACCTCCACTTCTTATCGTTAATCAACGTTAATGACTCGGTAGCAACGCATTTACTGTTTTTCTTAACTCACTCTCCACCGTAACAATCCAGTACTAAGCTCTTCAATATGCTTCCGGTTATTTCTGGCAATGCAGAACGCGAAACCGAAAATGTAAACGTACGTTGGTTACTGCATTTATTAATGATTACGGCGACCGAAATCGCGCGTTTTACGAGCGTCGCGCGTTATCGGAACGACGTCCGTGTAATTTTTCGCGGCGAACGAGCCCCGCGGCGATAAAGGCCGCGAAATTGGCGGCGTAAATTGGCTCGTGAAAATGCAGCCTAATGCGCTCGGGGACTGGCCGCCTGGCTGTATACACCGAGTCCATTATCGCGGACGCGCGACGCCGCACGTGCGCCGTGTAATTGTTGATTTGTGTGTCGGCAAATATTCAACATTTGCCCCGAATAATCCCCGAAATGTGATGCATTCAAACCAAATGTTTTCTCAAGGTTACGATGGTGCGCGTTAACTTGTTGTGGGGACGCTTTTTCGTGAAATTTCGTACATTTGGTAATTTATGGCAGAATTCTTACATAGTAAAAAATCCGGAGTGAAATGGGTTAATGGGAGCGAAATATTCACTCCATATTTAGTTCCAGCAGGGTAAATCTTTAACGGTGTCAAAAGCTAGTCGGAGTTAAATTATGAAAAGAACTCCGCGCGGTGTGAATTTTCACTCCGTTACTCTTACACTAACACCGTAGCCTCAAACTCCGAGAATTTTTTACTGCGTAGACGATGAATGGTGAATTCTGAAAAAAATCATTATTCAAGGTTGTAATGAATGATGGAATGGTGAACATTTATTCGTTATTCAAAACTGATTTTTACAGTGATTGAGTACTCGTTATGAATGAATGTAATTCATTTTGAGTTTATCATCAGCGTGTTTTGAAGTTTCAATTCTTTGTTTGTAATGATGGTGACTTACAATGGTCTATTAAAGTTTGAATCATGTATACATTTGTATTTGTCATTTGTCATAAGTATGTTCTGGAATTACAGAGAACGTAATGTTAGTTTGAATTTAAAATGTGATAATGTGTAAATTAATTATCCTTGTAATTAGTTCGTTTTACTGATATCGGGTAATCAAATATTTTGCATACAAATGTATTTGGAGACTTGCGTAATAAAGCTTTTAATGTATCTTTTAATGTACAGAAAGAAATACTTTCTAGTTATTCTGTCTTAGGATACCAGTATTTTGTGTTAAAGACGTATAATAAAGATACATACAAAATATTTGTTTGAATTTACAAATTTTTTCGATTTTGGAAAAAATGTTAGACATTTTTGAAGTTAAATGTACAGTTTTCAAATTCCACTGATTTGAAAGTTGTTAATTAATCTCTCCCTCCAAAAAAGTCACATCACAGTGGCGATCCTGCCAGGATGGTCCAAAATGGCATAATATTAAACTGTTAATTTTAGTTACATTCGTTTAAGTATGCGAATATAAATTTGACATAACTTATATTGCGTTTTTATACGCATAACTTATATTGTGTAAATAAAAACACTAAAATTGCATATTAGAGACAATCTCTGGATTCCACTCCAGTTCTATTTCAGCTCCGCACCAATGACAAAGAAAATACCGAGACACTTTTGAACATAAAATGAAATGTTGTAAAAAACGAACAACAAAACGTCCGAACTATGGAAAACTCGACCGGAGGAACGATTGTTTAACGAAGATTAGCTTAATGAAACTTGAGCGATGAATGCGCTCGCGCGCGGGGGCCGTTGTTCCGCGAGTTTTCGCGCAAAAATTGGCACCTAGGCATAATTAAAAACCCTTGGCGCTCGCTCGCGCGCGAGTGGATACGCTATTTTAATTAAAATAAACGAGTCCGCGCTGCGCGAGGACACGCGCAGAAACGCGAAATGGCTCGTTGACTAGGTTCATTATGAAAAGAAAACGGACCTTTATGTTATTGCGGCGCTGTTTTTTTATTATTCGTCCCGGCTGTGCTGCTAAATGCCTTGCAAAGTCGTTGCGCAAACTTTCCCGCCGGGCCAAATGAATTTGGACGCGAAATTACCTTTTTTCCCATTTTAGCGCTGCTTTTAGGACCTTCGCGACATTTTGCAATAAAGCGACTTCGAGGGTTTTTTCTCTGAGACAATTTTTATGAAAAATTCATTTTTGCCCATTCTGCGTCGAGCAAACGAGATACATTATTGCGACGATTCGATTGGGACGGCGCAATTTTCGATCGACGCGATTTCGCAGGATTTCGGCGGAGCTGAAAAGTCCATTGCATTTGCGGAATACGGGATTTCGCGCAAACGGGGGATTTAACGGCGCCGGCCGAGTCGTTTCGCGCGAAAAGTATGTACCGACGGATTGACCAGCTGCTGAAAAGACGGCGCACTTCCGCTCGAATGAGAATTAACGCTTAAGTCCGACTAGTCGCGATCGGGGACGAACAGTCACTCGACCGTGCCATTTCGTCGACTTTTACGGCATTAACATCTTTAAAGCGCTGCGACGAATGGTTTTTGATTATCCGGCACGGTTTCTCGTGTTTTACCGGATTTCGCATTTGTGAGATCAGTCGACGGAAATAAATGTATAATAAATATTGTTGAAAACTGACATTTACAAATAACAACGAGGACTGAAATAATCGATAAATTACGATTTCTGTGAAAAGAGCTGGAAATTAATGAGTCACTGAAATTCGAATTATGAGATTGATTGAAAATATCTTTCTGAACAAATTAAGCATGAATTTGCAATTGCGTTTAATTCCAAAACTACCTCGATTTCAAATATTGTCCCCCTTAAAATCGCATCAGCAAACATTATGCTAAACATTATTCCCTGATCAATAAACTAATGAATATAGAAACGTCTAATAATTATGATATTCGCAATGATTATGATACTTGCTTTGCACAAAATAAACACTACATTTGCCTATTTCACACTTAACCTTTACTGCCGTCGAGCTACTAATTACTCCCACACTGCAATCTAACGCGGTTATAACGTCAAATCGGAATAAAATGTTCGACCTCTGAGCTGTTTAAACGTGCATGACAATTTCCCCGATTCAGCCGCACATTGCCGAATTGCCATATCACTGAATTTCGAACTGCCTCCGAAATCTAATTGCAACAGAGAACCGACTTATTTATTATTTAATGTTTCCCCGGGACAGCATATTTCGTAATCACCATAACGACTAATTACGAAATGTTCGCCATTTATTCCGGCCGATTTTCTGTCGTTAAAACACGGTTTTGACGACGCGTCAAAGTAAATAATGCTTCGAATTCCCGCTCTACAAATTGCTTAACACTAGTCAAAATCTGGCAATAGACTGTGGCAATAAGTTATTTGGTCATTTGCAATCTTTTTTTTCCGCGTTCCACATTCTGCATACAATTAATCAGTTATTCAAAACAGACATAAGTCTTAACATATTTCTGGAATTATCATCTTTAATACACTCTTCGCGACCACTTTCAATAGGAACACGATATTTAAATCTTGAAATTTAGCGAATAACTTTTACTTTTATTTCAACATGCATTCGAAAGGTAACACATTTCATATTTCACCTGGTAGGTCGACGATCTTGATATCTGTGAAAAAATATTTAATTTTTGTGTCATTAATAAAATTGCCTGGCATTCGACCTGCCTTGAACTGACGCTGGCAAGACAAAAACCGACATGTGCCTTATCAAATTCGCACTTATCGATCACTTATGCAATATTGACACTCAGGCTATTCTTGGCGAAGAAAAGTTAAACTTATCGTCGTGACGCATCCGTGCAATGTTTGCGCGCGCGTACGCCGATAAATCACGTGAAAGACGCGGTCACAGCCGCGTCTTTGTTCAGTGCCGATAACGCGGCCGCATTCGTAAACAATTACGCCAATTAGCATAAAATTGAGCGACGCTTTTCGATCGCGAACAATCGCGGTGCCATTGTTCGCCTGAGAAAAGGGTCTTACGTTATTAAAATCGCCGGTCGTTCGCTGGAAAGCGAGACACAAATTGTTTTCGCAAATTTATCGCTCAGTTGTCATTTGAAAAGAGATAAGGTTTAGAGAGATTTTTTTCAAACATTTAACTTTTTCAAATATTTAAATCACGTGCATTTTTATTAAAGATTAACGGTTATAAATCTGTCCAACCGAATTTATTTCGATATTAAAATGTCAGTGGTATTAATAGCAAAATCAATTTTTCGAACAATTTAATGTATATCTGAGGAAGTAGGAAAAATAACGAGACAAATTGAAAAAATGCAGTTGTTAAAGAAATGAATAAAGACTGCTTTTAACTTCAACGAGCTTTAATGGCAAAAAAGGAAGAATATTGTAGAGTAATAAGATTTTTTGAAAGAAAAAACGAAAAAAACGAAACTAGAACGCACTTGGGCTTTGTTGGCTTAAGGTTAAATTACTTATAAAATAATCACTGTTATGTCATCTGTTGACTTTATTTTATCTCTTTACAGTTACGGTTTTAAACGCGTTTACAAACATTCCAGTAGACGCACGTAATCGGGTTATTATGTTCGTCCGTTAATTTATTTCGACAAAACTAAATAACTTCCCATCATTTTCCATTCAGCCGACATCCTAAAAACATCAATTAATTTACATTCCACCAATACCCATCAACTCTAACAACTTTCGTCTCTGACAATTATCCCAATTCTATTTGCCTGGAATCCGTATTAAAAATGTTGCGAACCGAAATACAGAAAAACAGTCGCAAAATATGAAACTCTTTCTCGAACGCCCATTTCCAAACGTTCGACAAAAAGACGTTACGAAATTCGCAAACACGCAATCAATTGAAAGCGTAAAAAGTGCAACTGCACCAGTCACTGCGTTTCACGTTTGCGAACAGCGATCGACACTTTTCTCCATTTCCGTCACTGAATTCCTCTTTCTAATCACGTGTAACACACTCTACCCAATAACCTCGAAAAGGCGAAAAAAGTCGGAAGCAACAGCTTTCTCAAATTGAATGTAAATGAGTTCATTTGTAGCCTCGCGCCAAATTGAATATGACTTATTTATTCGGCGCCGCGGAAGAAGCGCCGCGCTTTGATTACATTCGAGATTCAATTCGGCCGCGCGCGGAAATCAATACGGCCGCGCGCGCCCCAATGAATGCATTGTGCGCACCGGCCGATAACGCACGCCGGGGCGCCTTAAATCGCGCCTGTTCCCCTCGCTGACACCGACTAACGAGCCGATACTTTCCGCGCGCACACGCGAGCCATTTTCCCACTTGTTCCCCACGTCTTTTCCCCCGTCTTCGCGCGTTATTATGATCAAACGCTGGCACGATAACGGCCCGAGATAACGCCGCGCAATTGATAAGATAGAGGCCGATTCGATTGTGAAAGTAGTCGACCTCTTACGAACTTCGTTGCCGTCGTTTTTTTCCACCGGATTATGTCACTTATCGACATAATGGCGAAAAAAAATTTAATGGCGGAGTGGACAAATGAGTGTAATAGATAGGAATTTTTTTGTTATTAAAGATTATTATGGTTTAAGATTTGAAAAACGAAATTGTTACTGGCAAAATATTTTAATGAACGAATAACTGGGGAAGAGAAAAGATCTTTAGTGCGCATTGTTTTAAATAACGAGGAAAAAGCAAGGAGGGAAAGTAGAATCAAATATTTGCAGCTTTAATGGAAACTGCTAAAGGATCTCATTTGTTTAGTTGAAAATATTGAAGAACAAACGAAAGTAAAACCATTTTTTTTTTTTCGTAAACCTTACATAATTTCTCAGTCTTTCATTCTAAGTTTTCGTTTTCCATATTGACCCATCTTTGGGAAAACAATTTCAATGAACGAGTCATGTCTTCTAGAAGGGAAAATTAAGGTTGGAAAACGTTTGATAAACATTGTTTCAAGCTGGGAAGAACGATTTTAATAAAATTAAAATTGAGCAAACAGTCTAGAACACGTTTTCAATAATAATAAAAAAACATTGAACTATCGTTACTTAGTCACGGAAACATAAAGTGACTGTAATCCGGAAGCGAATTTCTCCATAAATAAAAATCTTTGTTTCTAACTCTTGCATTAATCGAATTCGGAAAGTAGCTTGATGAATTTTGTTCGTCGATGCCAAAATGTCGGAAAAACGCGTTAAATAAAGCAGACAGTAACTAGGACTCGATTATCGGATCACGGGAGGAGAAAAAATTCGGCCGACACGAGTTAAGCTCGAAATGATCGAAAAACGATGTGTCGCGCGCCGACGGGATCATGAATTTTAAGTACTTGAAAATCGCCCGAGTTCGACCCAGTGGCGAGAACACCACTAACGAGCTTTTCCCCGGACGTATTGCGATAAAACTTTTTTCGTCGCTGGTCTCTTTTTTCGTCCGTCGCGTCGCCGCGGTGTCACGCCGGCAGCTTAAACTGTATCGGGAAACATGAATCTTAAGTAGTTCGCGGCCGCTTATCTCGCGGCAACTTTTTTCCGAATCGATGAAAAATCGTCGCAAACATCGTCCCCGATACACAAAGCTGCCATTCCATTATCTGCCACTGCGATAGTCGAAAAGGTTGACGAAAAAGTGTCGAATCACAGGAATATGACTCGCACAAGCATGATGTTGGAGTTTCGCGACTAGACGATTAGGAGAGGTGTTTTCAAGAACATTTCAACCTGTCGAAAACACTGAAGTGTAAAAATGAAAAAATGTGGCAATGCGTGGCAGCCACATTTTTCCACGCCTCGCTCCTTTTTCCGAGCAATATTATCGATTTTGTCCGACACACTTATAACTGTACCCTCTTTCTACTTTGTGACCCTAGAAAAGTGCAAAATCGATGGTTTTCTATAAAAAAAAAAATTCAGTATAGAATAAATGTTTCAACGAATCAGAATGAAAATTTAATATATATAATCCTTCCAATTCGAAGTCAAAAACAATCGGATTTTGTCGAAAAAGATTTCGCCTCAAATTTGTCTGAAAAAGCAAAATTCGACACTTAACGACATTTTTGTTTCTTTCTGAAAAGCTATCCAGTAGAGTTTAGCTGGTCTTCGCGTCGTTTTGCAATGCAAATGGCGCGGATTTTCGCGCGGCCGTCGATCGCGCCGTAAACACTCGGATGCCGTACAAGTGAGTCGGCTGATCCGCGATAAATGACTGTTATTTGCCTTAGCGTCGCGCGCAAAAATTATTCAAATGACGTCACGGCACAATGCGCCGCGGATTTTCGCGACTTGCGCGTCATTTGGCATTTTAATGGCGACGGCGATATTTCGGCCGGGACCGTCGGTTCAATTTACGTAAGTAGCCTGGAGAAACTGCGCCGCGTGAAAAATGTCGGATTCGAGCAGTCGGGCGACTGGTTTAAGTTCCGCGCAAACGGGAGCGCAGTGTTTTAATTACGCTTTTTCGTTACTTTAAGTGGATCAAAATGATTGAATGAAATTTATGTGGAGGCTGAAGAAAGGAGTGAGGCAAAGCGAGGAGAAATGAGAATTGTAAATGAGCATTGGTAATGATCTTCTCAGACCCAGATTTGGACGAACAATATAAAACTTCTGGTAAATTTCAGTTTCTTCTGAAATCACGCTTTTTGTTTCAAAGTAACTGAATGGTTAGTTCGGAAAATTCGTTCACTCTTAAAGCGATTTATTCATCGTGACAGGAATCATTTCATAATGAATAGGATTTTCCGTTCAGTGTAAGGATAAGACGAAAATTTTTTTATAAAAAAGTAAAATTCTTTCAGTTTTAATAGTTTTGTAATAAAAGGAAATTATTTCGTAATGAATAGGTCATTCACCAATATGAAACTAGAAATAATTTTAAAGTAAAATTCTGAATGAAACTATGTGAGATTATGTTAACAGAATAAGTGAAAAATTTGACAGATGTGATATAAGACATAACTGTCAAAATGTTGTAAATGTTGACAATTTCTAATATGTGTAATATATATAAATTGAAGTTAATTTAAATTTCACCAGGAATTTCATCCCTTCCCCAAAAATAGAATTCGATTCGAAATTCTTTCGTTTCATAATGAAACGAAATCTTCAGTATGAAAGAATGAAATTATCATCTAAATCTACAGAAAAGAATTACATTTTTAATCTGAAATTACGCAACAAAACTCATTTCATGTTGGATCCTTCGATTTTACTAAAAATTTCCAGATTGAATCTGAAATAACTGCGCAACAAAACTCATTTCATGCTGATCCAGCGAAATTGCTAAAAATTTCCAGATTTATAGCCAGCCTATAATTCAGTTGAAAATAAAAATAAACCTCCACTCTCCTCACATGCATGGCGTTGTGCATAATTTCGCCTACATTCTGCACGTTCTACCCCGTGACAACGGAATGCAGCATTAATTCCCCGGAATTCCAGGTGCCGAAAAAGTCCGACAAAACGAATGAGAACGGATAGCTGCGTCCGCGACTTCGTCTTTCCTCATTTAAACCGCCATTAATAAAAAACGAGCGCCACGCGGTTGCCTATTTATTTCGAACGCACGTCCGTCGCGCGGCGAATTCATAATTCAGCGACTAATTTCCGCGGCTTTTTTCCCGCGCGCAAATCCCGTAACGCCAGCGGAATATAAATTCTCAATATTCATTACGAGCATCACGTGATACATTTGTCATGTTCCGACGCTGGTGTCCGTGCGAGTGCACGTTCGTGTGAGCAATCGCGCATGTGTGCGCCGACTAACCGGTGTCCGGTGCGCGCAAAAATTGTCGCGAACAATGTTGCGCGCATTTTTCGCTTTAATGCGACAGAAAATCTCGTCGGCCGACCGAGCCGCGATCGTTACTAATTCGTCCCGCGCGCGCGAAATAAATCCCACGCTCCGCCGGATCCCGGTGTTCCACCCCCAGCGCTTTTTTTCACGTTTTTTAAATTCGCGAAAACGAACGACACCGACAATTTTCGCCCTATAAGAGGAGGTGAATCCAGATGGCTAAAATCCGTAATTTTCACCCGAGTGACTTGATATTTCGATATTTTGTTCGTATTATTCTATATAAGAAGGAAATTGGATGAAACCCAGGAAAAATTTGTTTTGCTTCTTTAATTAATAAAAATGGTCAAAAAAGGGTATTTTTGAACGTTTTATTGGGTATAAAAACCATTGGCAGATTTTAAACAAAATTATTTGAAAAATTTATGTTTCGTGTTTTCTCGATTTACTTCAAATTTTACACAATTGATCCTCTTTCTATAATAAAGCATTTCTCAAGACGGACTTTGAGTAATTTTTTTAAACAAAGTTACATCACTTTGAGTATAAGAAAACAAATAATAGACCAAAGTGGTATATTTTGGTATTTTATTAATATACAAAACATCACTCGAAAATTAAGTAAAAATTCAAATTCCGTCTATAAAAATGCTTTATTATACAATTAGGATCAATCGTGTAAAATTTGAAATAAATCAGTTAAAAATTTATTTCAATAAATAGGACCAAGAAAACCTTTTATTCCACTACCGCAAAGTTAAGGGTTTAAAGTATCAAAAATTAGAAAAAAATCGTTATTTCTTGATTTTTTGATGATTTTGGGCTGCACCTCCCCTAAACTGAAAATCGAAAATCTTTGAAACACTCGTGCTCGACCAAAATGAAACAAAACCCGGAATTTCGTTATCACTGAGGTTTTATCGTGAAAGTTATCAGAATGATCGAGTCGCGAACCGATTTGTTCGTCACAAGCACGCAACCAACTGATACAACCGGTCTTTTGTTAACCGACCGCTTTTGCCGAATCAATAGATAATTATAATTGCGGGTACTTAGCGATGAAAAGGTATGCTTAAATGATCATGAATTAACCCCCGCCGCCGCCCCCCGCGCCCCGCGCGATTGTATAATAATGCGCGCCGCGCATTAAATCGTAAGAATATGCATTACACCGTGCCTTGGACCGACAATGGCTGTATTGTAGTGAACGAACGGACCGACGCGTATTTCGCAGTTTGATTTAAGCTCCCGTTCCGGATCACGTGGTACCGCCGACCCCCGCGGAGGTTTGCACGAAACCACCCGAAACGCTGGAAATTCGAAAACGAGCGGAAATGCAAAAGCGCGGGCGATTTCCAAAATGACCGAAAAGTTGGTTGTGAAATTGCGCGGGGTTAGTTAATCATGGCGAGTGGATTCGCGAATTCGAAGGGTCGCGTTTTTGCCACGACGAAAACCGAACGAAGCGTTTCACGCGTAATCTCTTGGCACCGTTTCGTCGCGTGAAATTCCAGCAGGAGTACGATAACCCACTTCGTATTTAAATGAAATTACAGGAATTCCCGTTTATCGTTCGGGAGTTACCTTGGTACCCCGGATACGGTGGCTTCGTTAATTATTCGCCGCGAATAATTGAGTCGTGGGACAATCGAGTTGGGGTTTATAAATTTTGAGTCTGCGAGAAGTATAGGGGGGTGGGATTTTGAGGCGGTAATTTTTTGATTGAATTGAAAGTTATTTGTTAATATTTATAAAGTTATTTGTTTAATGAAAGTTATACACTTCAATTTGAGTATATACACTTAAAATTACAATATAACTCCAATAGTGGCGTATATGCCTCTAATTTGAATGATTTACTGTAATTATAGCATTTCATATTTCTACGTCCTTCTACTTACTAATTTTTCTTGCTAATATTGACTTTACTACAATTAGCTTATAAGCTCCCTTTATAATACTGTATACTTCACCGATGTACGTCTAGTCTTTAAATGTGTCTACATGTGCATTCTAAAAACAATAGAATTTAGCTACCTGGCATAAATAGTACATTTAATACAAAATGTTGCGAATATTCATTGATTTACTAATAAAAGTGTTCAGTTGAACAATCCATTAAAACTACAACTGTTATAAGTTTGAACGTAGTAAAATTGTAAGATCTGTTAGCTTAATTAATTTCCGAGAAAAGCGATTTTAATTATTGTCAAACAACAATTCCAGTATTTTCAAACAACTGAAGTTTTAATTGCTGACCTCATGAATGAATATATTGTATTAGTCCAGGGAACGCTTTTCCATCGTGGACTGCTCTAAAAAAACGACAAAATAAAAGTATAAAATTAAAAATACAAAAATTAAGTCGGACACTATCACTTCTTTGATAGTGTCCGACATTGTTTGCATGTGAATAAAAAACAAAGATAAAGTAATCGCAAAATACATAACAAATTAATTGATTAACGAACACGCAAATATAAAGGATGCAAATTTGACATTAAATATTGATCGGACAACTAGCGCAAATAAGGAACGAAGACAAATAAAATAAATAGGATAATTATGATAAACAATAAATAAAGTATTGTACCGTATTTTGACTCAAAAGCAATAACTGCTCATTTATTTTACAAGTTTCCTACCACTACTGAAACCATATCTTGCATTACGAATATTAAAGTCAAAACAAACGTCTCCTAACATTAAGTGACAGAAGTATCTCTCGCCAAGTGCAAAAAGACTGTAGCCTCTTATCCAAAGTGAACAAAAGTAAATTTTGACACTAAAGTGACATCTATAAAGTAGTATAAAATACCTTTAACGTGATCTCAACTCACAAATCCGCATCATCTATTCAAAACCACTATAAACAAAATGGAAATATCCCGTAGCCAAGATTATTTCTTTACATAGAAAGCAACCAATACCAATTACCTTAAAATTGATCTAATTTTGATAAATTCACTAAATCAAATTAATTTCGAAAGAATACGAAATAGTTTCTTCCAAAAATTTATTTCCTAATATTTTTTTAATTAACTTTTTTTTCCATTTTTCGACTATCCTAACCTATTTTCCAAAATACTCATTTTCAATAACAGTTTTGTATCCTTTTACTGTTAAAAATGTCTCATTTTTTCCGTTCTCCCTCATTCTACACTTCAATCTCCAATTCTGCAAAACTGAAATCTTCTCTTACAATATATATGGGCAAGCTTTTGCGCGGCGAACAATCGCACGCATTGGACTAAAAATACGCTTAAACGCGGCACAAAAACGCCGCAAGCGGGCGCTCGCGCGCGTCACCTTGCCGGCTATTTTTGCCGGGACAATTTAAATTAAACGTCTCGGCTCCTTGCCGCGCGTTCACTTAGCCGACACTCAAAACGCGACGCAAACCAAACGCAAGTTATCCGCACATACGGTATATAAATATGAAGCGATCGCGGCGGTCTTGTTTCGGGCACTCGCAATGGCGCGTCATTGGTAGCCCGAAATCATTTCTGACAAAACACACGGCCACTCGACATTCCGCGGATGTCTGCGAGGATGAATAAGCCGCGCCGCGACGAATTGGATGACAGAGTGGAATTCGCGACGAGCGTCTGGGAGGAGCAGACGCGCGACTTAATTGTTCGACCGACGGCGAAAGGAACGAAACTGTTTTCGGCTTCCTTTGGGAAAAGAATTTTCGAGAGCCGGGGCTGATCGATGAACCGGATTGGAGAAATAAAACCGAGTTTAATGGACGAAATCAGACGGATATTTGGCAAAGTTTATCAGCTTTCGTGGGCGCGCAATTTATTTCAATATGTCACTAAAAGGTTGCGGAACGTTCGCGATCAATTTTAAAACAGCGGAAACGGTATTTAGTCGAACTCAAATTTACCTCGTCCGACTAAATTATTCGGTGAGATTCGGTGAATGATTCAGTTCGGACCAAGTTTTAGTTACACTGAAAAAACTAACCTAAAAATTCTTTTGAATGAAAACGATTCCTTTTAAATGAAAAGGACTCCTTTTCTGCCAAAATGATTTCTTTTGTGCCAAAATGCTTTATTTTGGCCCAAAAGGATATTTTTATCAGTGCACTGAAAGTCAGACGAAGGAAAATCGTGGTTCTAGGTTAACGCGGGAAGACAATTCCTTTTAGATTTCTAACCGTCGAACCATGCCATTAGCCTAGAAATGCTAATTTCGCTCGAATTTGATCCGGTTTCGTTCGACTAATGTTTAGTTTGCATAACTACGTTTGTCAACTAAAATTGTTGACTTGACATCGGCCAACCTCTTTGCCAGGTGGAGCCACATGTGGCACTCGTCCGGACCAAATCGAGCCCCATATCTGCGACAAATATAAGATCCTCCGAGCACCACTTAATATGCCTCCGCATAGCATTACAGGCATTCGGAACGTGCAATTAATTAAACCGACAAGATCAACACAAAAGACGGCAAACACGACGCCGAATCCAATATGCACAAATGCCCCGCGACAGTCAAAACATTAGTACTGCGAAAACCGGATGCGTCGCGCCGACAGCGCGCGGTTCAAGAAAGGTAATCTGTTCGGGACTTAATAGTGTTATGCAAAGGCGCACACACACATTCGTTCGGGCATATTGCGTCGAGGACATATATCGAGGGTCTAAGTGCGCCAAGCGCGACCGCAACAAAGCTCACTAATCTCCAGAGGGAAAGCCCTTATGCAGGCAGTGTGCTCGATAGTGTATCCTGATATATGTGTGGGTCTTGAGAGTAGATGCGCCGTCAGCGACGCTTTTTCAGGTGTTGCGAGGCGTTTTTGATTGTGCATTTTGGAGCATTTTTATGAGTAAATTGTTGGGGAGAAATGGGGGTGAATTGTTTTTGTGGTTTTTGAATTTCGCGCGCTTTTGAGAGGAGACATCTTGAAAATGAGTTAGGGAATGATGTGCCGAGAGACCACCATGTCGTAATAACCTAAAAATTCTACCTCGCTAAACCTAGAAATGTTTAGCGAGGTTATTTTTTTATAGGTTAACTCCCTTTTTTAGTACAATTTTTGGTTAACTTTTGCTCTGATAATTTATACAGATTGGAAGATTTAGCGTGATTAAAAACTCAATAGGTTTCTGAATCTGAGTAATGGTTGCAATGTAATAACGAATTTGGTTTTTGAAGACTAAATGTGTACGAATTTTTAAACGTAATGGGATTACGATACTTATTATTTACAGGTTATTTTGAGAAAAATTATGGCTAATTTTACGTACCGAAGATAATTTCTACGGAATAGAAGACTTTGCATGACAAACGCAATAGTTGTTACAATGCTGCTTAATTTGTATTGTTTGAATAATTTCTATCAGGTTTCTAATTCTGAGCACAATATCTCAATGTAATCATAAATTTGATTTTTGAAGAATATACTACAATGAAATTTTAACTATTTCGAAGTAAATCATTCTCACTTCAACGTTGAATTAACAAATAAAAGTCTGCTTGAATAATGTGATTGAATAATGTGAAAGTTAACTCTTGTTCTTTTATTCAGCCATTTTTAGAAGCTTGTCGTAACTGTGACTTTATCATTCGCATCTTTTTACTGTACAAAGACTTACTCAAGAATGAAACGTGCAATTGCGAAATGTCTTCTTCTACCAAGTAACTGCCACGCGATTACGTAAACTAAATTTTTAGTTGAATGAACTCTGTTCGACTATCCGGACGAAGTCACTTGAAGTAAGTCAAATGTTCTAACCAACGAATTACTTCGCGCAGGTCATTGCGAATTTTCCGATAAACCGTAAGAATTGGAGTTCGCGATAGTACCTCCTCAAAGAGATATGGAATCTTTAAAAGCTTTCCTCCCTTTGATTCTTCGAAACTCTACTCGGAAGAATCTCCATACATTTCCACCCATCTTGAGCTATTTCCCATTTCTTTCAAAGGACAAACATTACCTCGCGGGTGACAATTTATTTTCCAACTTCCAACCAAACCGAAAATCTTAATTAACGCGACAGTTTTTCTGCCGCGAATTGTGTCTGCCCAGTTGGATTGCCCTTTCACCCTGCGTCCGAGTTCAATCGTCGATAAATTGTCCAACAATAAACGTCAGTCGCCGGGCGGCTCTTTTGCCGCGCGAACTTCGCCCGTACACATATCTCTGTGCAGCACATAATCCAATATCGTCAGTCGGAAACATCGGAGGCGTCGCCAAGCGTAACACGACACACTTGGCAAACTGCAGTCGATTCGAAACTCTTGTTTCGATACAGTGCCGCGCGCTAATCGAATTATTAAGCCTTTTTCCGCGCCTCCGGCGCCGTTTAGTCCGAAAACAGGGTTAATAGGTTTTAGCGAATTGGAACGTCACGGGATCGCGTTCTTCGCGAAGACTTGGAGGTTGCGACTCGGAGATTAGAGCGACGACGTGAATGCGAACGCGTTGTCGACATGCGTCGGTTTTTCCGCTTTGCTTGGGTTCCACTAAATTTCGTCTTGGTTTTTTTACGACACGTGTGTTTGAGAGTTATTTCAGGTGGGTCGTGGATTTCAGGCGAGTGAGCATATTTGTGAAATGCATTCATAAATTGTTTTTATGAAAATGGGAAAATGTAAACTCGGAAAGTATCTCACAAATTAAGAGTGAAAAGGTTGGTCACATTATGTGATACTTCGAGTGGCTCAATCTCCGAGATATTTGTCGGATTCTATTCCGAGATTTTATTTCGATAATGACAGACAAGAGGAGATCAAAATTACACGTCGATTCGTTTCTTCCAACGTCTAACTGACAAACTTCTACGGTCGCACGATTACTCTTCGATATATTGCTGCAGAAATTTCTCGTCCACTCAGGATCGCTGGAATGATTAAAAAGCAGTTTGGGAGGATACGTCCGACGATAAATCAGTCAGAATTTTGTCGCGTTTGTCTGGACGAAATATTTACGTTGGACATTTTCAGGGTAGAGCTTCGAGCGAAGTGTTAAAACGCTGTACAAATTTTGCACAAGTTGCGCAACTACGCTAACTACTCGCGGAATTTCACCGGCGCTACAATGAAATTGCGCCCCCTCCCCTTTCCCCGATTTTCGCCATTTTTCAAACCTGTTTACCGTCGCCGAGATGCGCTCGTTATTAGTTTATTATTAATTCCACTTGAAACTACGCCAGTCTCAGGGATGAATGTTAATTGCAAACTGAAATTGAAACAATTCGTCGGCGCGTTATTCGATACATCCGCTTGTTCGCGGGGTGAGTGCAATTATTAAATGTGAAATTTATACAAATTATCGCGCTAATAAACGCCCGGAGTTTTACGAGTGGCGTTTAATTAAAGAGACTTCTGTCTGCGGACGCGCGATACTGCAATTTGAAAAAAGGAATATTATCGTAATTATGACAGCCGTTTACGTTGACAAACAAATTGTCAGCTCGTTTTACGCAATTCAATCGCGAAATAACTAAATCGCCAAATTACCATTCAAAACGACCGTTAAAAACCGGTAAAAAGTGTCGCATTGAAAGCGCGCGAAATTCGATTGCAATTACAATAAAAAGCAAACACTTTTGTTTGCTCGAACCGTTATTAACGCTTTATCCACAGTAAATTCCGCATTGTATCGGAATCGAGCAAATTTTCGTCGAAAATTACGGTCTTTTGAGCTTGTACACGTCATACGGAGGATCGACTCGGTGACGACCAGCACTTTCGCGGACGGCGTCGCAGTCACCGCGAAACGGCACATCCGGAAGCGCACATGCTCGTGACGTCACCCAATCTCGGTGGATAACGAGTACGGGCTGTCGTTAGCTGCGCCGCAAATACATAATGCAATATGCCGCGACGCCAGCGACCGATTTTCAATCTCGCGGCGATTTATCGATCGAACTGATCGATAAACAATGGCGGGTAATCAGTCTGGATGACGTATGGGGTGACTTTATGTGTTAGCAATATATCCGGCGAAACGGTGTGTTATGACACTGTTATGGTCTTTGGAATTATTTAAATTTTGGAGGTAAACTTCAAAGAAATTAATCTGTCGGAATGATAGATTAATGTTTTGCATTTAAAAAATGAATAGCAAATGAATAGGGAAAATAGCAAATAAAAAATGAATGCAAAGTAAAAATTAAAAAAAAATTAATACCAACCTAATTGAAATGAAAAGTGGAAATTATGTTGAAATCCGCAGAATGTCGAGAAAAATGATTTTAATTAAATTAAATTTAATTTTAATTAAAAGCATTTTAATTTTAATTAAATTAAATTAAATTAAATTAAATTTTTTTATTTAAACAAAGGTCAACAAATGGATTTAACTATGTTCTAATAATAAAAAAAAATATTTAAATGTATTTAAAAACTCAAAGAGTGTTATTATTATGAAAAGCATTTTTTAATACATAAATATGTTCGCAAAACATGGAAACCCATTTTTCAGTGACCTAATCCAAGATAAGTCGATCCACCGAAATGTATTTCTCACTCTAAACATACCTTCTGTCATTTCACGCGCATCATACACGGATACACATTCCAACCCTATATACCTTTCATCCTCGTTTAACCGTAGATCAATAATCATCCAATTACCTTAATTGCAAACACAACTGCTCCGATGATTAATTTTACAGTAATCCCCACACCTCACCCCCGATATCGTTACCCAAACAAACATTAATCTCCGGCAAAGGAGGATAAAAAACCGAAACTATCCCGAAATCCGTAATCGAATTGACCAACGTCGGAAAAAATCGCGCCCCCTCCCCTCTCGCGCGTTCGTTAGCATTACTGCAATTATTCAAATTGATAACGCGGAATGAATGGAGCCTCGCGGCACGAAGAAAAACAACGCGCCCATCGATGGCGCGCAATAATTTCGTTAGTCGCGAAACGATTCGACAATTAAACTCGGCGAGTGCTAATAAGTGCGCGCGTGTGCGGCGCAGTCGGGGCTCCCCCTTCCGTCGCGATTTCGCAATTAAAATTAGCCGACGAGCGCGCGTCGCGCCAGACGCCGAGCTTCGTTATTTTCGCGCGACGCTTCGATACAATTTTTGTTCGTCCGACTGGTGACACTCGGCGGTTACTTTTCTCGCCCTTTTCCTCCCGAGGAACATCACGTTTGAGTGACTAGCAACTGACGGGTGTTTTAAATTTGATACCTGCACTTTTCGAAATGTCAGAGACACTCGGCGAAATTTTTTTTGATGTTTAAATAGAAAAATATTGGCTGCGAGTAAGTTCTTAAATGTAGCTTTTTAGAAAAGTGACTTATTTGTTAAAATTTATAAACAAATAGTGAAAGCAAATTTCACCAATATTTCAAAAATTCTTCCAAAGTTTCACTAAGAAAACTCATTATAAAAAGCAAAAAAAAATTCGTACGGTTTACGAGGTATATCGTAGATAATAGGAATTCTTTGCATGTTTTATTAAGTAGTTTTATTAGTGTTTAACTGTGATAAAAATAAATATCAAATAAAGCAATAAATAAACCCTCCAATTTCCGTTTTATCGAGAAAAAATGACGGACAATCGGGGCGGATCTGCCTATCATAACAAACACGTTCACTTGAGTCGTCAAGTTTTTTCGCCGCGATTCATCATTTTTTTCTTCCATCGGCAAAAACGCCACTTTCCCTACAAAGCCGTTTCCATCCAGAAACCCTCGAAGCCACTTCGGCCCGGGAATTCTCGAGTGAGCATTAGTGACGTTTTATGACGATTTAGTCCGTCATTATAATTGGCAATACGACGCGGCAAGTCAAACCCCTCTCTCTCTCATTATCGCGTCGGTTTCCGCAATTAGTCGTTCGTCATTAGTCCGCTTGTGCCGTCGCCGAAAGGACCACTTCTCGGCGACGCTCTCTCACGGCGCCGCGGCGCAAATTCGATATTTATAGGACGACCGCGCTCCGCCCAGATGTCCCGTGTCAAAACCGAACGCTTATGGTCGCCACATTTCAGGCTCGCTGGAATAAACGCTTATTGTGATTGTCCAAATGGTCCAAGAAATTCGACAAAAAATGTTGACTTGCGAAGAACGAGACACTGTTTTTTGAATATAAAGTTACGAGGGGCAATATAATAAATTATTCACTTGAAAAAAAGGAAAAAGTTTTTGACAACGTAGATGTCGCTGTTAAACTCGCAATTTAAGCAGTTTCGAAATTTAGAAACACGACAACTCTAAATATAAAAATGTAACTGGAATTTTTAAATGGAATTTAAAACTTCCAAATTTTAAATGGAATTTAAAAATTCCAAATTTTAAATGGAATTTAAAAATTCCAATTTGGAATAATTGCTCCCACAATTAGCATGATTTTCCTTTCCAAATATTACCAGAGTGATATCATTTAACTTTTGATCCATTAAATGTTGAGTGTATTTAGGTATTTAATGTCGTTTTTCGGGTTCCCAATTTTTAAATTGCAATGAATTACAGACTGACAAACAGAGATAAAAAAGCTTCGAATTTTCGTCGACATTTATCGCTGGCAAATTACACGCGGAGTTAAATCCGACGGTTTTTTCGTTCTCATTAAAACGTATTCATCGGGCACATGTTGTGTGACGAGCGTCAATACGCACCGCCGGTTATTGGCGTTACGTGGCATACATATTTAAAGCGTCGTAAGGTTTGCGCGTCGCTGCGCAAATCAACACCGCCCGGCTTTGACCGGCAATTATCTCGCAGCCAATTTTCCGTCGACGCGCCATTTTCGTTTCTTCTCGCTTTGACTGGCGGACGGAAACTGTGCCACGGCAGAACCGATAACCTGATTTTCGTCTTTTGTCAACATTTTTTATCGGTTTTTAGTAAGTCGGTCAAAATAAATCGTCCAATTTTACTCGTTCTGCTCGTGTTTTGAAACCGACCGACCGTTTTTCGGTTTTTCAATGCCGGGGTAATAATTTACTGTATTTCTTTTGTTTAAATAGACCATTCGTACGATTTGTTAGTCTCCGGGGACATTAAGTCAGAATTCGTCGTTTGATTTCGGGATTTTTGCGTGTGTAAATAATAATTGAACGATCAGACCGAAATAGAGTTGCACTTAAGTGATGATAGCCGAGCCAGCGATCGAGTTAATTAGCAAATGTAATTGCATTAGCCTGCCGCGTCAAAAGAGTCGCATTCTATGGTAATTAATAGAATCGCGCGCTGTTTTGCACGAAGAGATATTAAATTGGAGAACGTTTCAAATGATATGTTTTAAAACTATCACTTAATTAAAGTGGGGTGCTATTGGGGGCAATGAACCGGTGCCTCGAATTTTCATGCACATGCAGCGTAATAAATGTCGTGTTTTACTTCAATTTGGAACGATGCAATGTTTAAATGACTGGAAAAAGATTGAATTAAATGCTTGTAGTTAAATTAGTTGTTACTCAAATATTCAGTATACAATTTGTCAGGTATAAATCATCGATGGCAAATGCTTACACATCACAGAATGGAATCGTATATTATTTTATTAAACTCAACTTAATCGAACAATAATGAAAAATATCAGTCTTTTTAAGATTGATAAAAAAGGACTGAAAATGTCTACTTAAAATTTAATTTTTTTTTAAGAATTTGTTTACAGAAAAATTAAAATTGTAATTAACTGTTTGTAGAGTTCCATTAGAAGGCAAATAACGAAATGGAAATAAATAAATGAAAAATGCTAAACTACACAACACTAAACTATTCCTTTGACCATTGAACTTTAAATGTTATTTACGTTGAAGTGTATCTCAAAACTGGATGGGTAATATTGACATCCACCTTATTATCGTAAATCCTATTCCAGAAACACTCGTACAATTTACAAGCAATACCTGCAATATTTCTTTGGATCAGAATCCATAAATAAAATGCAAATGAAATCAATTTCTAAGATGTTTCAAGAACTAAATAATTTCGCATCGACTAAATTATAATTTTAAACTAAGCTATTCAACTGTCAACATTGACGATTATCTCTTTCATTAACTAATGAATTAATCGCCGACCTCGAAAAAAATGCCAAAACCTGTTGGAAACCTTGCGACCCGCGCGTCGAGTGCAAAAATGAATAAACACGCGCAAAGCTTTCTCCCGTTCTGACCCATTTGCACACTTTCACCCACGCGAATCCGAGAGCGATCGCGTCGATCGTAAAAAGGACGTTTTACGCGATAGCCGGCGAGCGGCACGTGCACGTTGACCGCCTCGCATAAATACCCCGCGGCGTAACGCGTGACGCGGCGAAACCCGAAGATCGTCGAATCCGTCGCGATTGTTTTATTGGGACCACGGAACGGTCAATTATTGCTCCGTGACAAACGAAAACGAGGCTGCGTTCGCGTTTGACTGACGTACGGCGTCGTTTGAGATTTCCGCCGTGGCAGTTACCGGCCCCAGATGACGCGATTGATCATTTTAATTGGAATTGTTTGGGGATGTAAAATTCGTTCCAGTCTGCCGCTGAGTTGCCGCATGACGGAGTGCTGAATTAACTAGGAGCATTATTGGCCCGAAACAATGTGCCCGTGGGCCTTTATGACCGTTATGTGTATCGCGCAAATGAATTGAGATTTATGGCAGCTTTTCAGCCGGTCTAGACGCGGTTTATTTAGAAATCCGCTGCGGTCTAAAAACGCTCCAAATGGGACTCGAAATAATAAAAAAAGTCATAATCAAATTATGAATGTTAATTTGATTTCCCTATTCCCTATTTTTCCGAATCTTTTCATCCGAACCCAATAATACGCAATATTTAACGTTTTCAGTTTCTCAAAAGGATAAATGTTGAGTATTTTCAAATTTGGTTCAAATTTGGCGAAGATACACCGAAATGCGTGGATTTTGGTCAAAATCGCTAAATGAATCGTTTTGGGGACGAATTTTTCGCGAAGAAGCGGGGGCAGGTCGGTAACTTGATTGTGAAATTGTTGAGGGAATAGTTGGGGCGGTAAACACAATTATGATATTTAATTTCGCGGCTGTTCTGAACGCGTGAAAAGTGCGCGGGCGAAATGCTTAACGCCCGCGGGAGCGAGTCAGCCGAAGTAACACGAGGAGTATGCAAATATTTAGAATAACTTGAATGATAAAATCCACGTTTTATTGTACAAATTGCCCCAATTCCGGCGTATCCCAAGTGAAACTTGAGTTCGCGTTTCTTTCGCGCACATTAAACGCCGCTCTTATGCAACTTTATTTTGTTAGTCCAACTTCGCGCTTATCGGATCGCCACTTCCCGTTTTCGTCTCGGCGAAATTTAATGACGAATTTCAGCGGGAAAAAAGTTGATTAACTTTTTTTCGCAGACGCAGCGACAGCTGTGATGATTTTGGTTTAATTGGGACGACGAAAAATGAAGGGCGCCTGCGAGCCGGAAGCAATCAATTTCGGGAAATTCGGCAGCAGGCTTTCTTGACGCTGAAACCGCATCGACGCCGAATTCGGTGGCGGCGTAAAAACGAACGGCGACAAATAATTGCATCGCGCTGCCGGGAAGACGAGAAAGTGCCGGCCGGAATTCAATTTAATCGCGCCGCGTCGAGCTTTTCGTCGATCGGGGGAAATCCCGCGAATTACTTGGCCGATTGCGAGTATGCAAATTTTCGATCCACCGGCACTTGATTACGCGGGCATATCTGTGGGAAAACAATTTCCCGTCGGCGATTTTTGCGATTTATCTGGCGGACTTAACTGAGACGATTTCGAGGATCGGCAAAAAATCGCTATAAATATCCCCGAACGGATTTTTGGGGAATTTTTTTGGGAATCTCTAATTAGACCTTCATTAAACGACAAGTTTTTCCCTGAAAAACTAACATGCACGAACGCCATCTAATATTTAAAAATACCCTTGAAAATGAGAATAAGGAAAAAAAACTAATTTTCTTTTATAGTTACTTGTAATTAGGTTGAGGTATAAAAGTAGGTTAATTTTTAAAACCGTTTTGATCGAAAGAAAAACCTTATCCTTCGATGTACAACCAATGAAATTATCATTGCCGAAAATTAGTCGCCGCACGTGTACGACAAGCAGCGGCGGGAGGCGGGAACTGGTATCGAGGAGAAATTGCATTATTTTGTAAAGTTGGTTACACGGAACTAATAATGCCGCTGCCGCGCCGCAGAATTTTAGGCTGATTATGCGTATTGGAAACACGCTCGAGAGAGTTTGATCCAATGTATATAGATTTCTAATGAACCTGAGGTATCGTCGGCGAACTATTGCTACCAAATTGACGATCAAATTAAACGATCGTATTACTAAATTGGGACACAGTGCCAGAACTCTCATAACCCCGCCAACAAACCCTCGAGAATAGACCCAGATCTTCGATTCCTCAACGATCCCTCACTGCCGTTTTCAGGAGAGAAAAGTTGTCTTAATTATTACTATGTTATATAGCATTTATTTTCAGTTCAAATTACTATATTTTTATAGTAAACGAAAATTCTATTTCTTAAAAAAAAACATTTTCCACACAGAGTCTCGAACTCGCGATCTTTAGGTTTGCAGCCGGGGATGTAAACCTCACTATATTTAGTAGTAAATTGTGGAATTTAACACAATTTACTACAAAATATAATAGTTTATACTATTTTGGAAGCTTCGTCCTCGAATTACTATAAAATATAGCACTTTTTGATGCAATTTTTCTCTTTATGTACCCTTCCACTCCTCGTCATTTCCCCATTTTTAAATTCCTCGACACTCCCATTACAATCATGCCAAACGAAATTTCGCCTTTTGTTCATTCGCGAATTTCAACCCGCGAATTGCATGTCCGAACAATCGCCGCTCATTAAAACGCGGCATCTCGTTGAGTCGCAAAAATAGTCGGCAACGTGGTCCGTTCGTCTTTTCAATATTCATTAGCGGGACATTATCAACGTAATGATTCTTCGCGATAACATAATTAAGCAAACGCGCGGGCTTAATGGGCCGAAATGGAATCGACGCGTGACGCGCAAACGAGGCCTTTTTAATGACTTGTCATCGTCGCGGATTTCCGCCATTTCTCACGCCGCCGGGCTGCGACACACTGTTCCGCGGTTTTGGCACGTCGTTAATCGCCAACTGCAACTCATTTCGCACCATTTTTTTCCATTTAACCGCCCGTCAAAACGACGCGCACTTTGCGCAACTCGGCCGCAAATCGAGCATTTTTATTTATTTTCCCGATTAATTATCCGACGAAATTGAACAATTTTTCGACGTCGGAAATTGCCTCACAAGATCGGTTGGCGGCGATTTCGTCGGTGAAATCCGAAAATTGAAAGCACGAAGCCTTGATACTGATGATTCGCAATCCGCAGCAACAAATTCCCCGGCGTATAATCGCGCCATGTATTATTTAGTCGCATGGCCCACTTGCGGTTACACTTGCACATTCGGCGCTTGCCGCGAGGCTCTGCTCCTGACGGGCCAAGATAAATTGTGCCCGGCCGTCCGCGGCCGCCATTTTCAACCGAAAAGCACGTAATTATAACGTCCGAGCGTGCATGCTTCTGACCTAGGCTTGTAACGATTTTGGGGGTGACTTTTTCGGGGGTTTTGGCCCTTTTTTGAGGTTTTCGTGGCCAGTCGGTTGGTTTGTTAGATTTTTTTAGTTTTGATGGGCTCCAAAGGACCTTTACTGGGGATTTGGGTCAAGATCAAATTTGATGAATGTAACGAATGAATTTTTATTCGTGACTAAAATTTTGAGGACGAAGACAGTGATTGAATTTGGGACAGTTTCTGCTGAAGCGAGAAAACGTCTTAGTGTATAGTTAGGTGAAGTTCTAAGAGCGTTTTTGGTAATTGGTTTTGGATGATTTCGATTCAAGGGAACACATGTGGAAAATCATGATATCTCGAATTAAGGGAAATCATATTTGCAGGATAGTTTGGGCTTGAATTACATTTGAAAATGTCTCGTCAAAATTGAATCACAGTTGATTAAGTAATTCTGAAAGTAAAGTCACGTAAAAAGGATCTCGCGAAAACGAGCAGTCACCCGTTTTTCGACAACATCGTTTTTAATCTCCCATTCATTCGTTCACACTCCAACATGCTCTTATCCCTACAATTGCGCAGAAACAGTTCAGTAATCCGCGTTCTTCAACCGGAACTGAAACGTGGAATAAGTGCACTCATGATTTAACAATAAAATGCAATTACATTTTACGAATTCTGCATAATTAAGTAGCCACTCGCAAATCTCGACTCAAAACTACTCCTATTGTAAACCCGTGATTACTCGAAAGCCGAATTAAAATAACACCAACGTCGCAATATTTGGTAATATCATTACTCCGTTGCAAAAATACTCCGCAATTCCTTTCTCCGAATTCGACAATCCAATTGCAAGTGGACCAGCTGAAAGGTCGCCCTCCTTGGCGAAAAAAACTTTCCCCAAAGGTCACGAAAGGTCGCTCGTTTTCTGCGTCGAGATCGATTTCTCATCGACGAAACTCGCCCCGGAAAAAGACCGAAACTTCCGCGAACCAGAGTCGATAAACTGGACGAATCGAACGCGCAGCTAATTATGTCCGATGCATTATAAATCCGCACGTTATGAGAAGCGCCGAATCCTCAAAGTTGCGTCCGGGAAATTGCATTTGCTCATTCGATTATGGCGCTCGCGTGATGCCGAGTGCGCGTGGCTTTTAATGCGTTTTGACATTTCAATCGAACGAGTTAATTGTGACGGTATTGACAGTCGGGAGGTGACGTGCAGTGCCAATTTTATTGTCGTTTGGGAAACTCAATGTCAGAATTGCATATTTTTAAATCACAATTAAACATTGTGCATTACTATCTCCACAAATGTCGAGAAATCTCGCAGTCTCCGAACTTTTTAGAAATGCTACTTGAATTTCAACTTGATCTCTCTAGGGAAGATCTCATTAAAAATTGGAGCCTAATGTGATTTAAAAAAATTTTTTTAATTTTGATCTTAATGAACAGTTGTTTCAATGTTTTCAACTTTTACCGTCAGTTCGATAGTTTCAGGTTTGTTTATTTAACTAACAAACTCTTACTGTTGTTATTTCGAAAAAGACAATGAAAAGAGATTTTGTCCATTTTAATTAGACCTAAAAGCAGGCGAATAATCACGAGAACGAACAATCGCCAGGCAAAACGCGACGTTCTTCATCGTTAGCGAATAATGAGATAAAAGGGGGGATATAAAAAGAGGGAAATGTCGGCGAGAAGAAGGGTGGTTGAAAGATCGCGGACGAGTAAAGGGCGAAGTCGGAAGAGGGTCTGTGTGTCATCTCGCGGGTATTCAAAAGTCGCGTGACGTTAATGCCGTGTTGTTTGTCGCCGAGTGAGAGGCCTTGTTTCGAGTGAGTCGATAATTCGGGCGAAGAGTTGCAAATAACTTTTCAGTTACGACTAATCAGCTGTTCATTTTCAAAGTGCTTTTTTGTCCGTCAAAAAACATCAAACTGGCCATATTGTTACTGCTTTATTATCTCAACGTGAAATGAAAGTTTTAAAAATGAAACTTTCGAATTTCTGTTGAAACAAACATAACCTACAAAAATTCAAAAAGTTCTGTTTAAGTAAACAGTACAATAGTAAATAATCTTGAAATAAAACACTAGTAGAAACCAAAATTCTTAAAAAATGAAAAGACAGTTTCAAAAAGTATCAAATTTAAAATTTACTTCAAAATGTCAAAAACAAGTTACTGTACATACAAATTAAAAAATAAATTAAAAAATGAGAATTTTAATAGATTTTCGTAATTTGTCGAAAATTTGGCGGGAAGAAGAATATGAGGAGAGAGGGCTGAAGGTTAAAATGTGATTAGAGACGTTAAAAGTTGATTCGACATAAAGCCGCGTGGCGGGCGCGACGCGCGATATCCCTTGGTATATAAATTTCTTCGGCGGATCAGTAAGCTGTGAGTGTCTAATAAAACTTTGGCCGGCGCGCGCCCAAACTTTCGAGATAAGCCACATTTCGTACGTTATGCCACTGAATATGTATGTGTCTCGAAATAAATCGAGACTTACTTGCAGAATTGGGACGCATTCCTGAACTTTATTTATCGTCGAATCGAACGCTTATTTATAGACAAATTGTCGGGATAATGCGGCGCAAAGGTTGCCCGAAGATAAGATAATTATTACAATCATCCGCCATTACCGGATCTTAACTTATACTCAAATTTCATTCTATCCCCCTAAACCCCCGAAAATTGCTTGCATAACAAATCTCCAAGCTACATCCGTTCCTAATTCTCCATCATTTATCCATTCATTTTTCAGTAACGTTTATGAATCACGGATCATATCTCCAACTTTCTACGTAAACGTAAATATAGACCTGCTGTCTCGACCACTGATTCCGTCTGAAAAGTTCCAAACATTGTGACCGCGTTTGCCAGCGAGAAGCTAATACTAACCGATTAACCGTGCAACAGACAAAACAGAGCAAAACGAGCGGAATGCCGAATTCGGTTCCGCGAAGCAATAACGTCATTAAAATGGAGTTGAACTGGGAATCCATTTGGCGCGCGGCGCGATACGTGCGATGCACTTTGCCATCTGTCTTAGCTCCGGCCCCGCCAAACAAACTCGAGCACGTTGCTCGGCCTGTCACTCGGCGAAATCTGCACACACGTTATTCGTCACGTCTCGAATCGCGGAGCGCACCACGGCCATTCGATTAATCTAATTGGGCCGAGCTATAAAGCCGTCTCCGCCCTGACACTCGGCACAGACGATTATTCAATTTTGCGCGTTTTTCGGCCGATTGCGAACGATCGAATTTGATGGACCGTTCTTCTTCTTCGTCTTGTTTGAATTTCGCGCCAAAACGCTGGGAAAAATTACACGGAAAAAAATTATTACTAAAGTATACTAAATTTTCTAATAAAGTATAGAAAAAGATTACTGAGGTAAATGTACCAATGAATGGACAGTTATGTCCCAGTGTCTGGACACTTTATTTCCTTAAATATTAAAAGAAATATAGTCGAAGAATTCTATATGTAAATACTTAAAAATATA
>JABFPB010000358.1:0-41984 GCA_022817645.1 Ceratoteleas bidentatus
TCAAATATCTTTGTTTCTGCTTTCACCGTTTTGTTGGAAAACTAGTATATTGTTCTCCAGAGTCTAAGGAATCAATAAACAAAGAATGGTCAAAGTTGATCGTTTAGTTACCAAGTAATCACTTATTAAAGCAGTAAAAGGGGCTATATTCTAGTATAAAACAGCTTTCATACAAAATAACGAAAAAGTAATTGTATTAGTTAAGGAATATTTAGTTACTAATTATCATAGGGGCACTATTTTATTGCATATGTTTTATAAAAAAATCGAAAAACTCTGCGTAAAAACTGAATAAACAAATAATAAGTTGGAATAAACTTTTGGACCTGACTGTACCGCTAGTACTACCTTTAAAACATCCGGCGCACTTATTACTGCGCCGGACAGTAGTCAGTACTGTCCATTTTTTTCCGTGTAGTTTTCACAAAATATTCCTGAAATCGTAAATGGCGCAATGGTAGTTTTTGTCTGTTTGACGTGTCTCGATTTTCTTTACTTCGGCAATTTAACCTAAATTAACCAAACATGCATGTACTCCATTTTGCGTGTTGTATTAACAGATGTGTTTTTCGTGAAAATGAGGTATATTAATGAAGGTTCGCTCAGTTATCGAATTGAGCACGCTTCATTAAGTCGACAAGTCCGGCCGGCCAAAACTACACGTTCGCCATCTACAACTCAAGGGATACGGCTGTTTTTTACAGCCTAAGACTGTCAACCTATAATCGAAAAGGAAATCTGCAAACAGTATGACGTAGTATGACATGAATATAGCAAGTGTATGGCAAAAGGGTGGATGATAATCGCGAACCAAGCTATTACCATGCTAATGCCACATCATTGCCATCATATCTTGCCATTACGTTGCCTGACTCTCACACTAGCGACAGAATGGCAACGATATTGCAAAATAAAGTCTTCTGAATGTTGCCATTTGCAAGGTTTTATCAGCGTATTTGACACATTTTTAAACATTAGTGCGACTTTTTGCAAGGTTTCATTTCTACAACTACATGAATCCGTTTCCTTCACTGTTAGAAACGCGGTGTAACAAAAGTGTTACGGTGTGACTTTGGTCCTCCTGAGAATCCGCGCGGAGTGATTTTTCACTCCGTCCGGCGTGAGAAACACTGAAATCAACACCGCGAGGATTCTCAGGAGGTCCAAAGTCCCTCCGTAACACTTTTACATTGTTACACCTCGTTTCTAACAGTTCAAAAGCCCCGATTTCCAAAACCATTCCCGTTTTCCCGATCGACGTACTCCAGACCGATTAAAAGTTAAACGCGCGTTAAATAAACATGCGCGTAAGCCGTACACCTTACATCCATCGCGCGCGGCCATAAAGCTAAATCATCCCGCGACCCGCCCAAATCCTAAATGAAATACACTAGCATCGGCGCGTATCTAACAATGGCGAAATCAATTTTTTACCCTTAATTTACATCCACGGCCGCGCATTTGCAAGCCCGGCCGAGATACACCTCGCTTTGACTGCGACGTGAGATAAACGGGGGACGGTATCCGCAAAACCGGCCACGTAAGCGCGCGTAACGCGGCCGCCGAAAACGCAAAAGTTGCGCGCGATCGCCGTCGCCGAGCCGCCGGCGCAAAAAGTGCGCGAGCCGCCAGATAGCGGCGGTGAAATGTGTGCACGCGCCGGGACATTATTTTTCCGGACAAGCGTGCCGTAATAGAAATAAAACGCAAAAACGCGGCACGCAAAAACGCCCGGCAAGAGATTGCCAAAGGAATTAATGCCAGTCTCCCTCGGACCTCTTGTTTGTTTTCCATTAAGATACGCCGGACTCTCTTAACACTGCGATTTATCAGACAATTTGTCAAGAAAAAAAAATAAAAAACGCGGACCAAAATTTCGTATTTCGCCAAAATACGAAAACAAAATTAAACAAAAAACGCCCTATACGCAACGCTTTTTTCGCCGTCAGATAGAATATGTTTCGTAGTCGCGCCACCGCGGCGCGTCATTTATTATGTAAATTGCGGCGCCGCATTTCGGCTTGTCCCGCGACCGCGGCATAATCCGCGGAACGGACGGCGCAGGAACGTGGCGCCAGCAGATTTTTAATATATTTAGTGGCGCTGTCCACTTAGGTTCATTGCACGTTTTTCCGCGGCGCGTCGCTGCGCCGGCAATTTTCGTCGCAGACAACGTGTCGCCCGTTTTGTTGACGCGTTCAGATTGTCGTCTGGCTCTTGGCGCCGTTTTGGGTGTGGCGCAAAATTAAATTTCTTGAAATCGCGATTTCTCGAACGGGCGGTTCTCGCGCCGAAATTAATTAACCATAATTTCGGGCATTGCGCAATTTTTTCGAAAAGCGCTGCCGTCACTTACGCCGTGCAGTAACGAACGATTATTTGATTATTTCGGCGCGTAATTTATCTTCGGCATAACTGCGAAATTACTTAACTCGCCGTTGTTAGACGCTGTACACATAAATTCCGCGATAAAGAATTCCAAGCATCCGCGCGGCGAACACTTGCGAAATAATATAGATAACGAAGTTTTGAAAATGAAAATGTCCTGCCGATCGGATGTTGCCATTTATAATACGGGATTGCGCTTTGTGTAATGCAGCGGCGATTTGAAATTATTATAACGTACGATATCGACGGCCGCGCGCTCATGAAATTGATACCAAATTATTGTAAAATACTAATGACGTCTTTATGGTATTAATATTTTGCGACCGATGGTACATCAAAATAATTATATCCCATAGGGAACATGGTTTAATTCATGGTTTATATAAGTGACATTTCATGGTTTTCAAGAATGAGTGTAAACGTTACTAACGTTATACGCAGCGTTTTCTAAACGCTATCAAACGTTGCGTTTAACCTTTTTGCGATTAAATTTTTAAGTCTCAGAGTGTTACTAAACGTTGATGTTCCCTATGGGATTGGAAGAATTTTTCGATTGTTTAATTCAATGACTTCACGAAGGGAAAACTGTTATTGGAAAAAAGCGAAATTGTGGTAGAACGTTAAAACAACACCAAATTCTATTGGATCAATAACAATTGCTAGTGGGCTATCAGAATTAGCTTGTTGATCCAACAGAATTTACTATTGCTTCAATGACTCTTCGTTGTATAACGAGTTAGCTTTTGAATCAATAATTTTTTTCTCCCCGTTTTGATGCACTGCAAAATCATTTTCAAAAGCACGTTTGTGTGGAAGCAAATCGGCATAATCATTCTGTGGCAATGTTTACCGGAAGGCACTGTTGTGTTCTTAATACACCGCGGGCGTACATTCTCATGGAATAACTAGACGAGGGTTGATTTATTAATTACAGGTATATTGTTGAGTAATTCGGGTAATGAATGGCACCATCAGTTAGACATTATCCGGAGATTAATTAATTATTTGGTTATAGTGAGGGAAAAAGTGCTTCGAAATTCTGAACCGTTCGATATCGATAAAGCTTAAGGTAATGTCAAGCCTTAATGTCGAAAGACGAAGTTTTAATATGTTTTTAAAAATTTTATAGACGCAAAATCTTGTTAGTTTAACCAAATACTTTGGTTAGTGCTATGTTAACCAAACATTTTGGTTGAACCAAACATTTTTTTGAGTATTTTTTAATGTATTATTTTATTATATTTTTCGTTAATATTTGCATTAAAAAAACAATAGATGATTTGTCAACCTGTGCAAGAAACGTTTACGATGATTGAAAATTATGTTCATAGTTACTCTGCAAGAAAAACGTCACTTTTCCACGTTTGAAAATTTCATTTCTCATTCAGAATGAAAAGTTTGCCTCGTAATTTCAACAAAGCATCTTCAGTTGCAGTTTTCAATATATGTGATTAACTCCATAATTTCCTTGAAAGCAACTACGCCGTTATGATCAAGGCTGAACATTTTTGTACATTTTTTGCAATGAGCATTCACCAATGCACTCATTCCAATCAACAGTACAATTAGTATCACCGAATTTGAAACTCAAAATCTCCATTAACTTCATGTACGATATGTCTACGATTAGTATTTGTATTCTCACATATTGAGTAGGATGCATTTGAATCGACACCCACGATAAGCTCTTTGTTGTCCTTTGAGTGCCAATCAATCATCTCCCTTTGCTTACATTATCTCTGTCTACTCGAAACTCAAGCCAAACGATCTTGTCAAACTTGTCCTGCACTTTTCATTTCACGCACTAAGAAAAAGCTTCGTAAAGTCGCTAACTACATCCTATAGTCAACATCATAAATTACTAGATGATCTATTCTTGTAATTTCACGTAAGAGTTTTCAGTAAGATTTGCATCAGTTAATCACCATTTTCAAAATCTACATTGTCTGGTACCATTTTCTCGAGGTAGTTTAACGAATACATTTCAATTTAAAAGTAATTAGTAAAGTGTATATTGAAATTATCACTATCACGACATGAATTAACTGCATTGATAGTTTTAAGTACAATTACTAGAGTGTTTGTCTTTGCGCGAAAAACGATTTTGCAGACGATGTGATGATAGTAATTAATTAACATATAATGTAATAATAGTTAATGGAACAATCTGCTGAATTGAAACCTTCCTGCTTTCAAATTATCTGTCTTCGCGATGTACATATCAATTGAACGGAATGCCAAAATAGAATAACTTGATTCGGGTTATTCCCCGAATAAAAAATAACATTTTAAAAACGTTTTCGTAGTCAAAAAAACCGTTTTTCTAAATTTTTAAAGGTTTGGAAATGTTTTTAAAATGTTACGTTCTATTGGAGTTCTAATATTTGTCTGAATTACATATTACATTGTAAGTTTAATAAATATGATAGTATACCATATTATATTATGATCACCATTGTATATCCACATAGTTATTTGTGATTCAAACATGAAAAGTATTCAGCCATCTTCTGTTTGAATTATTAACCTGTGAAACATTCACTAATCACCTGTGAAACTTTACAACGTTAGTTAAAGTAAACTTTATTAAGGTGTATCAAATTATATAAATTCGTGTTAATGTCCGTAACAATAAAATAAAAATGTGTGTCAATGTTAATTTGATTAAAATTGATGGTTAACCGATTATCTCTCCTTCAATATCCCCTCAACTATTTTTCTCTGCACACCATCACAGGATAATTACCTCCCTCTATAATTTTCAAAAGTAAATGCTAACAAAGGTACATTATTTCCATTTGCACCTCACTTACAGGTGATTTAAGGCGCTTGACAAATAATCTGACTAACCTAAATTCAGTATTTCATTCACTTGAAAAGAGCTTATATTTATTCATGAAAAGAAAATATGCCGCATAATTATTAATGAATAATCCGTATCCACAAATACATTTAATTTTGCTCGCCATATTGTAGAGATACGTAATAGGTGCATTTTAATTAACCCAAAGAAAGTGTCGAAATTATACTCAACCGAGAATCAAACGATTTGATATACGCGCAAAACTTTGCTAAAGCTTCATTCTAATAAGAGATAAAGCTGTCCCGTTATAACAGCAAGTTCATTAGCAAAAAATGTACACCATATAGCTGACATTAACGTCAAATAAAAATAATAGATTAATAATACCACACACACAAACCAACTTCTACTCCTCCTTTGTTTTCTGGCGCACAAATATTGTCATACCATATTGTTTCTGTCAGTATTAAATGATATAATCAGTTAAACGAATTATCGCCGGATGAATATTTCGACTGTTTAATAAACAATGACACACGGTTATGAAATTTGGAAATTAATTATTCAACTAAATCACATTAGCTGAAAAATATCAATAATTCAAAGAGAGAATGATTACGGTAATCAGAATTTTAAATGAAATTGCATTATATACTGTGTTTTAAGTTGGATCTCTAATGCTGCAGACTTTGTACCATTTCCAAATGATTGATCCGATATTAAAGATGGTCTCAACATCGCAGCCGCATAAATCTGTGGACCTTTCAAATTATCTCATTGACTTAGTGATAATTGATGTTCTTATTACTTATTGCAAAACATGAAAGAACTCAGTTGTTGAAATCAGAAACACTTCCTCATGAGAATAACCCTAGTAAAAAGAAATATATAGTACAAATATATAAAAATATATTTCTAATATATATTTAGTATATTTTCCATGTATGTTTTTCGTAAAAATATATTGACATATATTGCGTCAATATATTTTTAAGATAATTCTAATATATTTTCAGTATATTGAAAATATATTGGTGCGGTATATGGCAATATGTCGGAACATATTAGGAATATATCGGGAAAAAATTGCGGCAATACAATGTCAATATATTTCCTTTTTACCAGGATAGTATGGGCACCTCAACAAAATAACCTCCTAACTGGATTGGACAATTTTTGTTATATGTTTTTAGATTTTTTATGAAGTAACCCTTTAATTGTCTTAAATATAAATATAACCTCAATATCAACCGATAATCCAATTGCTTTTGCTAAAATTGTAAACCATAAATTTGTAATACTACTTGCCATGAATTTTTAAACAAATTCAAAAACACTTGACAAGTCAGATACGACGATATTCTTTTGAAGTGTCGATATATTTGTTCTTGTATGTTTATAACGTCTTTATCTTCTTCTGAAAGTACGTTCTTCAGACTCACTTTTTGAGTATCTCTCCAATAAAATATTCTCAGAACAGATAACCCTCGTTTCTAGTGCATATCGAGACACTAACAGGATCTTGAAAACGTTCATTATTCCTTAATCTCGCGAAAAAAAGTCAATCGCTTACTTTATCGGGCAGTTTCACATTGACATATCGCAGATGAGATATTGACTACTCAATTTCAAGTAGTAATGCAAGTCGACTATATACAAATAAAATGATGCAAGTCAATGAAAAGGAATTCCCCTCTCCGTAGTATTATATTTACCCGATGAAGCCCTATTCCTTTTGCCCCTGAAAGGAAATGTAGAAAAGTAGAAATAAAAATTCGCGTCTCTTTCGTTGAGACACCGTACTTGCCATTCTAAGGAGATCGAATTCGGCTGAAAGGCTCCAATACGTCAAATGCTTATGCGTCTACCTACACACGAAATTTGGGCTGATAAAATTGTGTGCCCCGGCGGCCTCCGGACGAAATTCCGTGCCGGAAACGACCCCCGGGGAGGCGCGTCGCTTTTTTCCCAACATTCAAATCGAGCCGGCAGCCGCGCGCGCGACGTCACCCGTCAGCCAACACGAATTGTCATAACTTCGTCAGAATTTAATGTTTCATTTGAATGCTGATTTAATTGTTTATCAGCAGTCGCGGCGCGCACAATGTGCGCCAAGTCACGAACGCGATAAGTTCGCCGAGTTCGCGAACTAAGTTCGCGAGACGGCTCGCGCGAATTCAGTTCGACACTTTAACGCACGATTTAAACGCGAAATTGTCATTAAGCGGGAGCGCGCCAAGTGCGCCGCTCGTCCGGCCCCGGTTCCCGCACTTTTTCGTCCGAAATTATTGGCGAACGGCAATCGATGGCGCACAATTAGCCGGGTCCTGTGGGTTTCGGTATTGGCGATAATTTCGACCGCGGTTCGCGGTAAGTTTGCGCCAAGATAAGCGTGTAATTTATTATTGTGACGCGCTGAGAAAAATTTCTGAATGAAACTTCCAGTATTTGCACTGAGAAAAAGGGTTGTCTGAAAAAAATTTTTTTTTCTTTTAGGGAATGTGGGGAAGTAATATGTAGGCAGAAAATGCATAAACTGAGAGAAATCCGTGTAAAATCACACTGATTGGTGGTAATTAGTAACCTACGTTTAGTGTCGTAAAATTAAACCCGTAGTGTAATTTTACACCAAGTTTCGTAAATTTACACAGGTGTAGGATTGGTAAAAGTACTGCGTGTTGTGTGAAATTACATCGCGTATAAAATTACACGAATATCGTAATAATAAAATTAATGTATTAGATAATATATCAAAAACTGAAATTACACCAAAATGTGTAAAATTACACCAAACTCAATGTAAAACATTCTGTAATCCTCTAGTGGTGTGACTTTACGACTTTAATGGTGTAAAAGTTGTGTAATTTTAATTTTACACGGATTTTTCTCAGTATACATCAAAATTGTGGGGGGATAAACAATCTTACTGTCAAGTTGAGTCAATGAAATTGTTTGGATTTGACGCATTAAAGCCGAATTTGGAAGTATGGATTGCTCAATTAAGGAGACAAGTAACCGAATATTGAGCAAAAATACAATAAAATTGGAAAAAAATGTTATTGCATATTATGCATTTTTGGAATGTCTTCTTTCACGTGATATAATTGATTTTCAAAACCCCGCTTGAAACCCGTTCATGTGTAGAATTTAAGATGCGGGGTCAGGACAGAAATGTTATCAAAATCTTTAAATCGATTTATCTCCAATTTTTGTTATTCAAGTTTTCCAAAATTCGAAATGATCACGGGAACTCAATTTACATACGATTTGACTGTTTTTTTATTTCACGTATATTCAGAAAAATATTGCAAACAAAATCGTACTGACAAATCATTGATCAATTTGTTGATACATTTTTTCGGTTTTTGTGTCAAGTCGTAGTAAATATGTCATAACTTAAAAAAAAGGTTTATTAAAATTCTGAGTACAAATAATTATTTATTTGTTTTGTATGAAAATACGAATTTTCATTAAAACAAAGTTTCAGATAAAAAAAATGAAAATTGAAATTGAATTGAGCTCACTGGAACCCTTTAAAATGGCCCTTTTTTAAACTATTACAATAATAAATAAATGAGTACAGTTTTATACATAATTACTATCTTTTAATCAAGATTTAGCAATTATGTATAAAAGTGCCGCTTCATACAACAAACAATTACAGAAATCAGTTGAAATTGTCTGAAACTATTAGGATTGCCTGTCCCTTTAAGTAAAACTATTTTCATAAAACTGTTTACTTTATATAATTGAACAAATCTGACTTCCGAGTTGCGCGTACGCATGCACGTGTTTACGTGCGTAAATCTAGTTGAGGTTATGAACCGACCGGTATCGACAGATCGATATGTCAAAATAATGTTATCGCCATCTATAGACAATGCGATTGACTCTCGTTGACATTGTCATTGGTACCAACACAAATCGTTCCAGCCTACCTATTGTGTCAATAACAGTCTTGATTCGTCGTTTTCCGACACATTTCGTTTAGACAATGTGACTGTCAAGAATAATCGTTTTACTATCAACTCTTTATTGAGTTAGCTCTTTTATTGAGAGCTCTAATTAATACGTTGACTATATTAGACTCTAGTCAATATGCGTTGTCTGCATTGCACAACACTTTTTTCTCAGTCTACATTAAAATAAAATTCACTACGAAGTTTAATGTACGAACATTTTAATGTACATAATTGGTACGAACTTCCAGTTTTTACATTAAATTCAACGACATTTCTTACAGCGCAGTTAAACAATTACCACCCCATATAGACATCGAACGTAGAATCCATGTGGATTCTACGTGGAGGAACATTCAGACGTAGATTCCACGTAGATTTAACGTCGAATCTACGTGTTTTAGATGTGTGTCTGTTAGGGACGGGATTCCTCGATTCGGGCATGATATTTCGGCTTTTTATCGGTAACGCCCGACTGATGTAAATGCTGCGTCGATGACAGGACGCGGACGACCCGAATAAGGCCCGGGTCGCAACTGTGTCAATGCCACCGACTTAATTGGACGATGTTTATTATAGAGCACGGCGATCAATTTTCCGCCGGGGATAATGCGTTGTTCGAACTAAGCTAATAACCGGGCGTGCTAATTTACAATACAATCGAATGTTCGCGACAACAGTCGGCTCGCACGTTCGGCAGTTAGTTAAATTAAAGGCACCCGGGACCCATTGGAACTCGGGGCCCTGAGCTATGGGCCAATTTCTGCGGAACCGCGGCATCACCAAGACGCAAGTTAGCCACCCAGACTGCGTCGCGTCGCAATCAAATGCGCGCGCGGAAAAGACGGAAAACGGGGATGGGAAAATGAGGGATTCACGGCGAGAAAGTCGCGGAAACGCGACGCCTGCTTTTTAATGAAAAGTGAAAGACGCAGAGGTCAATTAAAAGGATACGCCTAAATACCTTTTTTCGCCGTCAAAGGCACACGTAATTTTAATCGGACACGACGGCTTTTGTTCGAGGCGCGGCACTTTGCGCACTCGACAGGCGTTTCGTCGAATGTTTCTGAATGCCATTGACACGACAACGTGACCCGCGAAAGAGTCATCCGAGGCGGCCGCTAAAGGGGATGAAAGAAAAAGTGACGCGCCGCTGCCGTTTGTTCTTTTCTCCCGAAATTAAAAACAAACTCGCGCGCACGCTGAAAGACGACTAAGTGGATGAGTGTGAAGAGAAATTATGCCGCGTCCGCGGCATAATACAATAACGCGCGGCGTTTTAAGGGAAAAATTGCGCGGGACGATTTCGCGGCGCGAGCGGATTGTTCGTGTGAATTGCGGAGGTAAATATTTAACGCGGCAAGAATTTTGCGAAGAAGTTGGCGGATTCTTGCAATTTAAAGTGGAATGTGTTTGTGATTGTTTATTTCGTTGGCGCGTTTCGATCAAAGACGGCGGCATGATAAATGAGATTTTTGAAAGGCAAATAATTAAAATTTTCATAATTACGATGGCGCGTCAAAGGGAACGCATTAATTAATATTAGGAGAACTAGTAACTTTATAGGATATAACAACTTTGGAATAACTTAGAGCGAGAAGCTGTGAATATTTCCCCAGAGTGCCGCCGACATCGTAAATCTGGTATAATTTTTTGCGCTCGTACGCTCGTATTGTATTTACTTGTTAATGCAATTCAATCGATTAGCGCCATTCAGTCAATTTGCGTATAGCGGTTGAAATTTAATAAATTTTCTCCGATAAATCTTTTTCGTCTTTTCATAATTTATCACTGTATTTACGTTCGACAGATGAATACGAATAAAGTACGGTTTTTTTTTTTAAAGTACGGTAATTATATATTGTGGAGAAAATAGTTGAACGTATTCAGCAGTAAAAATTAGTGAAATAATTATTTAAATTGTATCAGGTTGAATGAAATGAAGTTCGAAGCAGACGTGAACCGCGCTGTAAAACAGCGTCTTAATTATTACGGTTTTTATAGAGAGTTAGTTCGCAGTACACAATCGAAGAATTTATTCAAGACTCAATAAATTCTTCAATGACTCAATGTAATATAAAAATGAGAAATATAAAGATATTAGAAAATAATATCTTCACAATTATTTTCTAATATCAATTGTGAAGATATTATTTTCTATCTTCACAATTGATAGAAAATAATATTTTATTTTCTATCAATTGTGGTCAATTGATAGAAAAACTGACAAAAGTGGTCAGGTTTTTTTGTCAGTTTTTCTCTATATTCATCTTTATACTATTTCGCACAGAGATAAATAAATATTTAATTCAATCATGGTATGATTTAATTAAAGCATACTGAGTTATATCAGTGTATTAAATAAAACCACATACACCATTTGATGAAGATACTGTGAATAAATGAATCCAAGTAACTTAAAACAGTCACAGAATTTAGATAGGTGACTCAACACATTGCGTCGTAAAATCAGGGATGCTCATCAACTCATCGATCTAGTCCTCGTACGATACCACGATTCGGATATCGAGAAGCTAGTCTGATGTAGAGTATCGGATACCGAGAAAATTGCCTAATAGTCCAATGCAGGATACCTCTTATCAGCGTAGAATATTAGTTAATATACCCAGAGAAGTTCGTACTATTACTTGTACAGATATCATGCTTAAAGAGGTAGTCGATTTCTTGGACGACAAAAAATGGCAGGTTTTGTACTCATCTCGACCCCACTAATGATGTATCGAACCGATTCAATCGCTAAGCATTCTCAAAAAATGTACAAATTACCGAAAAAAATTACTATCCCCTTAAACAATTTAGTAACATTCTTCGGAGTTAATATATGTGCAACAATAATGATTAACCGGGAAAACATATTAGATTGCCAAAAACTTGCCTAATCTACCTGAATTGCCAACGAATAACTCCAAAATATATATCTACTAATCAGATAGTAGATATATTCTAACTGTTACCCAGCCCTGCTCCAAGTAAGACATTCCGTGCCTTAATAAATACTCCAACTCCGACGAGATTTTCCCGTGTAAACTCAATTCAATTTTTATCGAAGAAATATGCTAAAATTCGCATTGCACACGATTTAACTGGCTGTCCGTTTATAATAGTGTAACGTTCTTTTAATCAGAGTATTGAATAATTAAATCGAAGCGCATCGTGAACTGCAATTTGTTCTATCCGTGAATCAACCCATATTTACACAAAAAACAGTAATTAAAATAGACATCCAACATTCACATTTGCATATTATCGCTGAATAAACTTTTGTTTTAATACCAATATTAAGGAATATAAGTGACTAAGAAAATTGATAACCACTCGCAAATCGTTGCTCGGCTAAAACAACCCTTTAAATTAATACCCAAAATGTCGCGCGAATTAATCGCCAAATTAACTTCGACTTTGCACGACCACTGTAATTTCGCCCCGATCGCCGCGATTTTACTTTCAAATATCATTACCTTTTTTCGCCCCGTGCGCCAATCCCGCCCAGATGACCGTTCACCTACACGCGACACCTTGTCGACGCACATGCACCGCAGCCGCGCGTTTGTTCAGCACGAGTCATTATTTTGACTGAAGGCTCCCCTGTGACACGCCGCTCGGAATTATTCAAATTATAGACGGCTTTAGCATCTCATCTGTCGCGGAATCGGAATCCCCTCGATTTTCCGCTTTTGGCCCCACTCGGGCGCTCGTTGTCAGACGACCGATTGCGACATGACAATTGAATCATTCCCCAATAAAAGTTTTTATTCCTCTTTTTACTGATCGACCACATACTTGCTTTAATTCTGCTGACCGTGCGACCTTTCTACAACGTTTCAGCGAATATTGTAAATTTTAACCAATCACATCAATACCAACATTAATGTTGTAACATGCTGAGTTCGATTGTGAACTAAACATTGTTTAGTTGATAATTAATTTATTAGAAAGTAAATTTGCATATGCTTTCCGTAAATAATGCAACAACGTATTTTGCAATAAATATTACAACGTATTATATTGCAACACTTACAACAGAATCTCAATTTCCAACCTTAATAACCGAAAGGGAATTGACCAATTCCCTGTCGTGTTACAGAGTGAAAAGTTGATTTTTTTGTTTGCACTCGTGGAAAAAAATGTCACGCAGTAATGCTTATACACGCCTAAACTCGTTCAAAACAATAACATTTATCAACATTTGATATTTTGGGAGTCACAGTTTAACGAACTGCTCGTTAAAATATGGTGAATAATAAAATGTAGAACAGTTCATTACATCGTAATAGAATATAAATTAATATTTAAATTCTGTTATGTGAATATCTATTCTAAATTCGATAGATTGTCATAATTTACCTGTTATTGAATTATTTGATTTTATTCTAAGTTTAAAATGGTAATTGAAAATTGCTGGTCCGTATACGTTTTCAACTAAATGTAAGCTAATCCTTAACACGTTACAATCCCTACGCCACGAAACGCCACCAGTTTAGTTGTGTATGAGATTATTTCTGACTGTATTCTAACCAGTATTAAACGGTACACTGTAAAAAAAGTGGAAAATTCCGTAATATATTACGGAATCTGGTTGCAGTTGTACTCTTTTCTCGCAAATTTTAGTAAAATTTCGCAATAAATTAGGTAAATTTTACTATTTTACAATCCTTTCTCTTACAATTAAGTAATATATTACAGAATTTTCCACTTTTTTTGCAATGTATAGCATTTTCTTTGTTTTCAGGCTGGCAAACCTAACGGAAAAGTTTGGTGGGGATTGTGAAGGGTTAATGTCATTCAAGTTTGGTTTGAGTTTAATGAAGTATTCCTTTATCTCTCAGTGTTCATTCTTCATTGAGTTCTAATCGTTGAATCAATCATAAGGGTAATTCAACTATAAAGTTGTCTGATGGTTTTCTGAAAGCGTTGGTTCAACCTTTATCAACTCGTACATTCGTGAGTTGATTCAACGTTCAATCACTGAGCGAAGTACCGATGATAATTCAAGGATTCCTGGAACATTAAAACATCACTGAATTAACTTAGGTGTTCTTCACTGAGAAAAAAATGAATCGTACGCCCATTGTTGTGGTCAAAATGGCGATATTCACCACAGCAGCTAGTATTTCATTTTCCATAACACAATAGTAGTACGGACACTATTTCTCTCAGTACTTAAAGAAATTGTACTATTTTTATCAATATTTTATCTGTTGAGCAAACTTTTCAGAAAAATTAGTACATAACCCGCGAGAAAAAAAATAAATCTGGGTTTGGTCTGTCCACCGGACTATCCAAACTGTGTCTAGACTATTGCCAGAAACCAGTCAGACTCTTTTTAGTCTGGACACAGTCTGTATTTAGTCTGGCAATAGTTTGGTAGCCCGACCGATTCTAGATTTGTTTTTTCCACGCGAAATAACCTTTCTGAAGATTCATATTCATTGTCCTATAGCTACGTTGCTATATAATATAGCAACGTTCTTACAAAGGATTTAGTTCTGATAATGTAGATCTGTAACGTTAAAACAACGTCATCCAAAGTTGTTTGAATTTTCAAACCAATGTAGCAATGTATTTATTAACAACTTTCCACTAATATTTAACGATATTTATATCGTACAATCTGATATTTCCTAATATTTATCTTAAAATCTGAGATTGCAATAAGATTCTTACAATTAAATTTCAATTCTTACAATTTAACACTGCATAAACAATGCACATGTCTTCAAACTTTCGACCTTCATACAAACACTTCAACACTACAAACGTTCTTAAAATTTTTATACCACTTACGCATCACAGCAATCTCCTTTTTTAATAACGAACAATTCGTTTGCAAGTTATCAAAAGATCGGTATTCAAACGTTACATTGGCATTCGCAAATATTTCACCACTCCCCTTCACCGAATCGTTCGCCGCGACATACGCCTCGGCTCGATTTCGCAGTCCAATTAAATCGCAACGAAGGAATTGCGAGTTTCATACGGCCCGGCGTTTCGTTCTATGATATCGATTTCGGCCGAGCGGGCCATCAAGTAGCTCTTAAAGAATCCGGTAAAGAAGTCATTGCTTCCGCGAGAGAGGATTATTTCGGTTTACGCGAGCGCCGTGTGCGTTTTAAGCGGCGGCCCGACTGAATTATTACTCGGGCCATCAATCTTGCAAGAGCCGTTGTTTATTCACATTGATTTTAAATGATGCGCCGCGCGGGAAAAAAGCATAACGAGATCGCCGCGCTGATTGCGCGATCGAGCCGCTTTAACTTTCGTCGACGCTTAATAAATTGCCATCCGCGCGATTGTTTGTTGCATTCGTAATGGAGTGACGATGCACAAGCGGCGCCCGCTGTTAATGCACTCGAACGCGGCGCAGATTAAAATGTAAGCGATCGAACGCGAGGGCGAAAGTTGCGCCGCGGAATTTGTTCATACCGTCTTCAATTTAAGTTTGCGCGGATATTTCATTTCCTATTTGCGTTCGGACAGTTACTGGCAGTCGCGCAATTTATAACATAAATTCGAAAGAAAGACAGAAGGACGATCGCGTTTTCGGGTCGGACGTTTTGGCGCGCGATCGCCTGCAATCCGCCGATTCGGCGCCGTAATTCGCGGCCCGCGCATATTTTAGCCGCGCGCTGTTTTTGGTTTTTTAATATTGCCGCGGGAATATCGATTTCACGGCGAACGCGCTATTTCGAGGGACTTTGACGAACGGACTTATTTCGCCCAACTTTCGCCCGGTAAAAAAGTCGCATGCCTTCCCTAACAGACACACCTCTATAACACGTAGATTCGACGTGGAATCTACGTCGAATCTACGTTCGAATGTTCCTCCACGTAGAATCCACATGGATTCCACGGTCGATGTCTATATAAGTTGTTTCGTCGTATTTTTCGGCAAAAAAGCGGGTGAAAAAAGCACGGCGCCTCGCTAATCGAGTGAAAAGCGCGACCGCGAGCCGATCGACATAGCTCGAATCTTATCTCGCCCGGTATCGCTGCGAATGCGCGCCATAACGGCGTCGCCGTCTTTTTGTCTGCTATGACAATGTTGCGCGGCGTAATGCCCGCGCAATATATCGGCAGAAATGCGGTTCGCACTTTTAGCTTTCGCGCGTGAATACAAACCGCGCAGGAAATTCGAAACATTTTTTGCAAACTGCGCGCTTATGGGCTCGTCGACTTTTACGGCGATACGCCTTGTCTTCGCAGCGATAAATTGAAAAGCGCCCGATTCCGCCGACCTTTTTCGCGACACACGTGTTCAAGTTTACTGGTGCGCCAATTAAAACTTCGATGCATATTTAAATCGTTCCGCCACTCGAAACGGCCGGCCCTTTTTTCCCCTCGGTTTTACCGAATAATCGATACCATTTTTCGGGGCTGAAGACTCAATTTCAGGAGTCACTTAGCCGCGTCGATCGCCGCGCAATCTGATGGCCGTTGGGTCGCATAAAATAATAACTGGAACAAAGACATCGGCGCGACTGAAAGATCAATTGTTTGTCAGCGAATGGCGCAAAGGTTCCCCGCTCATAAAGCGCGCGGAATCGAGGCGATATGATAAGGGCACGTGTCCATCAACAAAGTACCGAGGAGCATTGCCACTCGTATCGTATAGTCTATCTTGGCGGTATCTCGGGCAACTCTCGCAAATGGCGCGAACATCCGTGAGGTGTCTTCATAACTTATCGTCGTAGGAAGTGACCCATTCCATCGCTATCCTACGTCGATCCTATTCCTCCTCTGGTTCAGCCGTCATTGCCATTTCCATCCCTCATCGTGAGTCGGTTCCTCCTCAACGTGTGTATTTATTTTTTTTCCGCCCTCTCCTTTTCTTTCCGGCATTTTTTTGCTCTCACTCGTTCGCCCTTCTTTTTCATTTCTCCGGCTTTTTCCTTTTTCACCGCCGCCTTTTCCTATTGCAGCCCGGCGTGGGAGTCTTTTCATTCGCCTCGTCTTATTTTGTTCAGGATGAACCGAAAGTTCACGACGTACTAGACGCCTTTTATAAGTTCGCGAAAATTCTTTCATCAGTTTTATGCGATCGCCGTTTATATTTATTTATATGTAGTCTCGCGATAAAAAAGGGGAACGGGAGGGGGGTGGAATTTGTAATCTCGCACAAATCGCCGCGAATGTTTTTTCGAGCCACTGATTGCGTAAAATAATATTTGCGCGCCTAATTCGACGACAAAACTGATTTGTTATTTGGCGAAGAAAGCGATTTAAAATGCAAACATGGCGTACTTTGCATTTTCTTTCGGATTGAAGGGATTGCTGTTTACGGTGTAACGGTCGGGTTTTTGGGGGGTTGGAAATATTGATCACTGGTTCGTGCTTTTTGTCGAGGATTTGCGAGTTGTTAGGATGCGATTGGACGAATCGGAATAAAGATAAGTAATTGTCGAAAAGAATGCGGCAGCTACAAGACGAAGTGTTTACTATTGTACATTCCAGGTTCTTATGACCCGGTATCGATTAAGATACCGAGTCCGTGAGTTTGAATGCAATGTTTGAATAAGGCGTTAATGCGATTCGTGGAAAGATTAGTTGAATGTAACAAACGTTTAGAATAGATTTCGGCGCGACGATAAGTTGCTTCGACGAAATGAGATTGGTTCAGATTAACTGTTAATTAAACCGCAGAAACTGAAAAAAAATTCGATGTATATATACGCGGTATTCTGCTTTGCATTAAAATTTATACAAGATTTTACAGAATTTACATATAAACTATGGAAATATTGTAATTGGATAGTTTGTGCAAACTTTAAAAGTTTTTGCCTCGCGTCTACGCTGTTCTTTCGCAGATACGAGTTATCAAGCAGTGAAATATAGTTATATGTACAACGACGTAGGAATGTATTTAATATATGTAAATTAGTTTCAATAGTTCGCCACATTTGACCAACCTACGCGGTAATCCGGATTATACGGTATTTAAATACCGTATTGAAGTATCATTCGCTAGCTTTAATCAATATCGGGCTATAATTCTCGATTTACTAGATTAGAGATCTCAGATCTGGTCACGTGTAAATTAATGAAATCTAAAAATCATAATTCCATAACCTACGAATCACGATTATCATGTTTCGCTATGCAACCACATCGCTATTAACGTATTTGCATAAAGTAACACCTTATTACGTTATCGTTCGCCATAAACCCTTTTTCTTTCCCAAGAATTTTGAGAGCTACAAATAATTAGCCTGATCATTACATTCGCAACTTGGAATGTGCAATGAAATCCAGTCAGTTTAATTTTAATTTAATTTTAATTAAACAATCCCAACCAACCGCTGAAAGCCCCGATTTATCATCTTAATGTTACTAATCATATCTGTAACCACGACGGTAACTTAAAGTCCACCAATCAGACTCTGATTAGACTGTCCGCGGAGAAAAAGTACCGGAATTCCAGTTTGCCCAATCAATTTTTCAATCAGCCCTACCGCTTTATTAACTTAAACTTCGGATGGCATTTCATTAAGTTCGCGTTAATAATGTAAACGAGCGATCCGGGCGCGATCGAACGAAAATCTCGGGCCGGAAAAAGCGACGAACAACGCGCCGGTAAATAACGGATTACCGTCATTATACCGGCGCTCCGATGAAATGTCAAAGAAACGCGTTAAACCCCATGGTAATTTGCGCCAAAATCCCCTTCGAGTAATAAAAATATCCCCTTGCCGGAGTGCATCGACTATTCGCAAGATCCCGGGTTCGTCGCGCGAATCGTACTTACGTCTCGGCAGCCGGGTCTGTGCTCAAAGGAATCTATATTTTACGGCGTAAAATGCAAAAACGACGACGGCGCCTCAACAGTCTTAGAAAACATGATCCGCGGAATTGCTTTGAACATTGTGAACGGCGCCAGGAGCTGCGTGTCAATTCAGCAAAGAATTATGATAAAGACGGGGCAAAGTTGATTTCGCGAATACGGCAAACACAGGAGATTACGCTTCTTTCTTGTTGTTCCAGTCCCAATAACTGTTGAGTTGTTTTAGATATGTTGATATTATCCAGCGGCGGCAAAAGTATTATGCAATTTGCAGAATGTCGGGACCGTGGATCGGTCGATAAACTTATTCGTTGAACATGCTCGAACAACAAACAGAATTTAAAAATGGAAAAATGGAAAAACGGAAAACATACTTTGACGCTCTGGAAAGCGATTCAAAATCTTTTCGCTCGGAAAATATTTCATCCAAAGGGATTCTTTTCGTACGAAAACTGTCCTTATCGAGGAATATTTTTAAGAATGCTTCTTTTCTAAAGACGCGTTTTCCTTAAGAAAAGATTCTCGAAAAACGTTTGCCAGCCATGTTGGCACGAGTCATAATTGTGTCGCCGAACTTTGGGGTTGAAAAGTGGCGCACTTGAGATAACGCAAAATGATAAACTGATCGGCACCGGTGATAAGGCGACATGGGGTATGGCGATATGCAAAGTGGGCGAGGATGGTCCGAGTCATTGTGATTCAACTTGTCTATAATATAACCGAGTAGATGACTTTGTGCTACAACTATTCCAGGGCGCGGTAGGATAGCTATTTAGGGGCTTAGCACTTGGGTGTTAAAGTGGCGGGGAACGGAGCGGGAATAGGGCGAGACGCGTGGGAGGTTAACGCAACGGCGTTCGCAACCACTGTGTCACCTTTATCACCTTTATCACCTACTGCAAATTGCCACCATTTGAATGTTAAACCCTAGGGCCTCGACTACGACGATTATCTGTAGGGGATGCAGGAAGTTAGTCGCGATTCCCAGCGAACGGAGTGCATGCACAAATTCGCGTAAAAAGCTCTGTTAAACGGAATCTCTTGCGCTGCGGGAGGAGGTCAGCGCAAAAACGCGGTATCTCTTCCAAATCCGACATCAACTTCACGTGACGAATAAATTTTCATTTAGCGGCGTGCTGAAAAAAACGTATTGATTCCCGTCGATATTATTTCAGATTTTGCAACGGCTTTTTTGAATTTGGAATAACACGGCGCGGCTGATAATTTGCTTTTGATTTTTTACGATGTGGCTTTTTAAAGTAATCTGAATGGGAAATTTCGCAGGAAAAACGTCCGTGGAAAATTGTCGATTTTGACGTCGTACGGAAAGTTTGGTTTAAAAATATGCGAGTTGGATAAATTAGAGTTTTGAGAAAGGACTGGGTTTTTCGAGGAGACAATTTTAACATTTTCAAAGTTGAGCAGAGAAGAAGAAATTAATTAAATAAATAAAGTGTAAGACTGAGTATCGGTTGACATAATTTTGTTATGTCTGATGCAACAGAACTTAAAACAAACGTGTTTGAACGAAAAATTGGAAAAATTAAACGTGGGTACACGAAACGGAAGTTTTTGAAATTGTGTGTATTTGTCGAGCATCAAACGGCGAGCAGTAAATGTTACGAACTAGGTCTGGGTTGTAACATAATTATATTGCGTGTAGTATTTAAATTGTATAACGAAAATGGTAATACTTCAAGTTATGTCATTTGAGGCTACTATTGTTTATTATTCAAATTGTAATTACTTTAATAAAAGATAGCAAATAACAGTTAGTCTCTTGTATATAATTTAATGGATTTTAACAAAGTTCCCATATTTAGTTAGCATCAGACATAAGTATTATTCTTCAATTTATTTCAATGTAACGCTTTTTGAAAATAAGAATACAAAATATATACTTTTGATTTTTGATAGTTGTTGGCAACAAATTATTTAAACTAGCAAATAGATCTGATTATTTGTGTAAAATCTTAATCAATAATTTAAATTCCATAAATCTCACTTTTCTCCACGTTAAACTTTAAATAAAATATGTTCACAAATGATTAAAATGATTATACTTAGTTTAATTTCGTCCTTGTAAATAATCCTTCATTTTGCTCAACATTTCAATTTTAATGTTTGTCAAAATCATTATTTCCATTTCATTATACGCATAATGGTTCGACAATTGTATATTTGAATCGCCGAAGAAAATTATTTTTTACATCTCAAGTCAATTAATGGTTACCCAAAATCACAAACTACGAGGCAATTTTAGTTCCGAAATCGAACGTTTACGAAGACTTTTTCACGGGACTAATAATTGCTTCAATACAATTTCGATTATAAACGCTTTTCGCACATATACATGTCCAAATTAAAATGTCCATTTTACAATTGACTTCCATCAGCGTTACAAAATTTTATTTACTTCCGAGGAGTATTTACTAGAGACTGTACAGAAATCCAATTTAGTCTGCGGTTGACTAATCCTATCCTCCTACATACCATCAGTTGATAGTTCACGGCACGATTTGGTCCTTGTTTTTCTGCATGTCCAGCGAGTGCAGCGAGGTTATCTAGAAAAGAAATCCAACATTTAAAAGTTATAATGAGAATACCAACCGAAATTCATTTTACGCTAACACCGGCTAACACAACGAAGATCGAATTAATGCCGGCAAACAAATGAACTCAAAAATTCCGTTTCGAAATTCAATTTCAGAAACTCGACGCTGAAGTGCGAAAGAACGAGTCTCGCCATTAATTGAAATCGACGGATCATTTCTGTTAATGTTTTTTCATTCTCTCTAAAAAATTGAAAATCCTCCATCTATTCTAAAATAAAGGAAACTAGGGCAAGTGCATCCCTCGAGGTTGGGCACTTCAATTTCGTAACTTTAATCACATGTGCACATCGATTCATACGCTTACGCATGGCAGTGCAAAGGTCGGAATTAAAATCTGAAAAGAGAAATTTGTTTAATAATTGGACGGACGTTTTCTTGAAATCCGCCGCAAATTAAAGCGTTTCCGTCCCGTTTCGGTTGACGCGCGTCGGCGTGCATTTTCTAAATGAAGATCTCCGAAAACGCACGCAACTCACTTCGCGCCAACTTTTCCACAGGCATTTCTAATTTTCCATTCCGCGCGTTCCGCTTGCGAGCCGAAGTCGAAATCGAACGTGTGCGCTGTACACCGCGATATCGATAAATAAGTTCCTTTAATGACAAACCGACTCACACGAATCCCGGCACTTTTCGCCAACATTTCCATTTCGCGAATTTAAAAAAAAACACCGCGTTTCAGCGCGATATTTTTGCTAGCCGGATGTAAAAACGGAAAAAACATATCGACAAATTCCTCGCTCCAGTTTCCACCCTGTTTTTCGAAAGACTCGTTGTTGTTCCTCCCGGTTCCGGTTCCAGTTGGACCACGTGACCCATTAAAAACGTACATCCGAACGGCAATCAGCCAACCTTTGCGAGATTGCGCCACCGAATAATAAGTTTGCCTAACAAACGTGTCAGTAACTTGCGGAATTACTTGAATATTTCTTAGCGTGCATTTTCACGTGAAGTAAATAACTTAGTTAGCATGCGGGAAATAGTTAGCGAAACATTCCCGAATACTTAAGTAACTATTTCGTCTGTTTATCGTCATTTTGGATAAGCCAGCCGAAACGCGGTTATTTAACGCATCTCCGGCTTCGTTTCTCGTACCTAATTTTTTCAGCGTCTTTCTTCTTTCCTCTTTCATTTGCTCCTGCCGGTGGCAAAATGTTTTTCGCCGTTGCTCGCGCGATCATTTTCGATGATTACGTGTTTACGGGCTGCCGCTTTGAGCTTCATTTCCTTGTATTAACAATGGCGCAAAAGCGGCTTCGAAGAAGTGTTACACTTCGATTTCGGTTTGGAGGGATTGTCGCAAAGAAAGCAGAAAAGAACTGAAGAAGCGTGTCTTTTCGAGACGAACGACTTTGCGAATCTTCTCCAGAGACTCTTTTCCATTCGTCTGCTGGCAGTCGTGACGGCGCCACCCTTTCTTCTCCCAGACTGCATTTCTTTCTTTTCTATTCGTCGACCGTCTCCAAGTTTCGACACGATGTCCTTTGAATTCGAACCGCGACAAAGACACGAGTCCAGACAAGACTTCACAAGTTTCAGTTCTCAATTACGAATTCAATGTATATACGTAGAGAAGCGCGCGCGCCGGGCGCCGAAATTACTTTAAAGTTTTATTAAACAAAATCGGGCCACCGATAAAAACAACGAGATGTCATAAGTGGGCGAGAAATGCGCGCGTTTTCGCCGGGTGACGGCAAATTGACGTCTCGAGGAATTGATGTATATAAGTCGGATGTGACGAATAAATCAATGGGAAAATGCTCACGATGAATGACGTGACAATGACTGTCGAAGAGGGAAAGAATGTTGACATTATGCATTATGATTTATTCACAACTCGGAGTTAATTGCTGAAAATGTGTCGGAAATGGTGATTGCGGATGGACACTGACAAGTAAAGTTTGGCACTTTTCACTTTCGCTTTTTACTTCATGCATTTTCGATTAGAAAGTTATAATGGATTTAAGTATTGGTTGTATCGTTTTTTACTTTCAGTTAGCATATTCGGTGCCATAATTAATAATGTAATTATTCCGTATTCATATTCGTTATTTTATTATTCATTTTATCGCGACACGTTATTGATTTATTTGGCCTCAGGTGTCTCACAAACGTTTTATTTGCGAGCTTATTTCCAGCCAACTAAGTAAGCGTTTTTCGTACACTGTTATTTAGGCCGAGAAATCTTGAATATTACTGACGTTCGATCTGTTGCTAACTTTATTCTTAAAATATCAAGGATAAAGCGCGAAATTGTTTTTGGGATTATTATAAATAGAAACTGTCTGGTCAAATATTTAGATCCATCACTTCGGCTGATACCTAAAAAACGAATCCACTTCCTTAATGTTATATTTATTTGCGATGTGGTGTATGGAGGAATTAAAAAGTAAACATCCGAGCTTTATTTTGATAAAATCAATGAAGGAAAGAAATTGAAACAAAAAATTGTTTAATGTTTCAAGCACCATCCACTGGGACTATATTTTGTTGGAAATAAATATTTAGATATGTATATCTATATTTCTCATATCTCAGTCGGTACACAATTTGTAGTACTTGAGAAACAACAATTAAAATACATTTCGTATTTATTTAGAATGTTAAATAGAAAAATAATTTATACGTGAAACTGCTTTTTTTAATCAGAAAACTCCATTGAACAGCTATTAATTTATATTAACTACAAAATACTTTGAAAACAAAAACCGAAACTATGATGCCACATTATTTATATGAAATCCAATTTGTTTATACAATATTTGTGTAATATATAAATGGAACAAAAGAATATGTTATTAAACATTCCATGGTACACATTTATATTTTTTTCAGTTTTAAAAACCTTTATTTAATCGAACTAAAAAATACATTTTGTACCGTAAAAATCTGTACCATCCGTATATCATTTATTGATGAATGGGACCACTCTTCACTGCTTCCCGATCGAAGCAAAGAATACTCCGAGAAAAATATATAATATATCGCAGATAATAGATACGAATTCCCATACACATTTAGCTTTATGTTTAATGAATTATTTTATTAAACATAAAGCTAAAAGTGTATGGGACGAATAAATTAACTGGTTTCGATGTAATTTAAAATGCTTAAATATTAATCACTTAATTTACATCTATTTATTACTTAGACTTTAAACGTGGAAATAAGTAAAATAGATCTATGCTTGAGTAATACAAGAAGTACCGATGATTGCTTAAATCAACAAATTAAATTTGCATCGACCTAGATACATTTTGATTTTACGAGTGAAAGCGCATAATACCTTACAAATTTTAATACCAAGCCGTACGCTTGTAGCTGGAAATTTTCAAATATCGCGTCGATTGGAAATGTTTTAAATATTTTGTCCGCGATGAGTGTGTAAAGTTTTTACCTGCACTTTATAACTTACGAAAATACAAAATTGAAATCATTCCCTGCAGCATCAGTTTTGTATCAAAATTCTTTATTTAATTTTTATTCAAATAAAGAACTATATTTCAAACACCAGCGTTACATAACTTCCCAAGAGATGTTTACATACAGAAAATTGTACAAGTTTTTCGTTGCAGAGCGTTCGAAAACTTGCGATTAAACTGTTTGAATAGTTTCTTCTGCCCTTCGTCCTTATTTCAATATGAACACATTTCTTTTCTCTCCGTAAAAAGCGATATATAATTGACTTTCATTCTTGAATAGTCCGCTTCAATATTGAAGGAACATTCGCAAACTTCGATGTAGAATTGTCATACATTGTTTGGACCATTTAAATTGTTTCCCTTGATGTCGAACTAAACAGATTGCAAACCCAACAATGTCATCTTGTAGAACTAGACGTGAGGTAGCAGATTCGTGAGTCGCAACGACTGATAACGCAGAGTGTGGCTAAAGTGGATTACATATTGCTGTTCCGGCTAGCAACCGGAACTTACACTTACACACTTAGTCTGTCGACCTCTGAGCAAATCGAATCACTGGTAACACGAACAAAGTTAACGTCATTCTGCAGTGCACTTTCACATACAATCTATACAGCTAACCCGCGCACGGTCCATTGCTTCAGCAAATTTTCCAATGCTACGCACAATCTCAGAACGTCAAGAAGCATAACGTTATGTTTCAAGTTAATACCTGCTTATAATCGACGAAGATAAAATGCTGGCAAAAACGCGCTCGCAGCAATAAATGACAGTTTAGATTGCGTCGACTTTAGCCCCTTTTTATTCTCAAATATATATTTTACTTAAGATCAATTTTTTTGAAAAAATGTTTATAAAAGAATAGAAAACTGAACATTTAAGGTAGAATTAGCGATTTACTAGTGAAATGAGATCATTCCGATAATAAATAATGTATTCATATTTTGATTTAAAACGAAGTAATTTTTTAAAACATTTTTTTCATCAACTGAAGGAATATGAATTAATATTTTAAACCGAGTGAGTACAATTTAAGCATTTATTTGACTTCATTGGTCATTTAATCATACATTTTTTACTGTTAATGATTAATTATGAAATATTAATTTCATAATTATTTATTTAAGTTTCGTTTTTTCCTAATGAATCGTAGCACTATATTTTCTAAATATTTATATTATAAGCGACGTTGTTACATGTTGACATTTGAATATTCGGGACATCGAAAATAAAAAACATTTCATCGGAATGAACAATGACCTATACTTTTTTTAGTGTTGTTTTATTCCTTTTAAATCATTTTGAACATATTATTTTTTTCAAATACTGTCATTTCATCCAAATACGAAATTATTATTCCGCCAAAAATATGATCGATGAGGTGGGGTGGTTTAGGGATTAAATATAAAACAATAATAAATTGTTTCATAATGAAATGTCACTTGATTTTGCCTTTTAAAAACTTACCAAAATTAGTAAAATTCGTTGAACTGATGCATTTCGATTAAAGCTCGCGCCAGCCTATCATTGATCGGCATACCATAACACGGAAAATTTTCCCAATTTCATGTAAAATCCTTACAAACTTACAATCTTACAAAAATTACATAAACTTACAAATTTACAATCTAAGTGAAAATTTATGTAAAAAAAATAAGTACGGAACACCGCTCGTTTGCGAGTGAGATATTTGACTTTTTTTATTTTCCGTAATATTTAGCGCAAAAACCAATAGAATTTAAACAGGCCAAATCCAATTTTACATCTTTTTTACAGCCTACAGTTTTTTACGGGAAAACTTCCATCGATTAAACACATATTTTTCAAGCAAATAAGACCTCAGACTTCCCCATTACCAGCATCGCCTCAGTTGAAAATCGATTTTTGCCGCCCTGCGTCATAACGCTAAACCAATTACAAATTAATTAGCCTAAACTAACTTTAATTCGAGATATATCATTCACGATGGCGCAAACTCCATGCGTCAGTAAATTGTACTGACTTTGGCACGTGATCTATTATATATACATTTGTAACCAATCTATATTATATATCAGCAAAACCGGCTAACGATCGTCTAGCGGCCCCGTCTTCTTGGAGCGCCGAAATGGCGGCTCGCGATCGAAACGGCAAAAAATTAATCAAACCCGTTTCTCTTTGCTTTCAGAAACCGCCGCAAGTTGGGAAGAATGGTGGACTTACGATGGCATTTCAGGTGAGCAAAACGGAAAAACTGTTTTTCCGCTCAGACAAAAGGTCCCGCAAGATTTCGCGTAGTGTCTTCGTCAACTTCGAAAGTTTTTGATTAAGTGGACTTCGGCAGATACGCGAAAAACAAAGCGCAGCAAATTTTCCGATTATTAAGGGGCGCTCAACTGGTACGCGTTTCGCGCCTACCGCTTGTATGACTAAATCAAATGTTGTTCACGCCGAACTTCTTCTTTCGTGGGAATGGAATGATGTAGAACTTCTGCCAATTCTCAAAACACACACGAGCTCGCGCGTGCACACAGACGTACAAACGCGGACGAAAACACGAACGCGCGTCTTAGGATTATCTCACTAAGAGGATCAATAAAGAAGGTGTTTTGTGCGACTGAAAACGCGGACGGGCTTTTACGTAAACATTCTTGAATATATTGATCATATTTGCGCCGGGCGAAGCGCGCCGAAAATGCAGCGCAGCGTTTCGCGAAAAAGCGGAAAAGGCCGTCTTCGCGCGGACAGACGCGTAATTCTGACGGACGAATTTCGCGCGGCAAATTGCTCCGGGAAAAGCGTTTTGTTGAGTTAAGAAACGTTGCGCCAAGTTCGGACGTAACTGGGTGCATTAGTTAATATATTTGATTTATATAACCGCGTTATTTCATTATGTAAATATGCTCGCCGAATTGCCGCAGCCAAATTTCTTTGGACGATGCGACCCGGGACACATTTTATTAATTAAATTCCTGCGTCCTGGCGAAAATGCGTGGATGAGAAGATGCACTTACCTTTTTTCAATTTCGCTGTTGTTTTCGTTTTACGCGGGACAGAGTTCGGGATTACGCATCGGATTTTTCAGCGAAAACATTTTTCGACTCTTATCCCCTTCATCTCGTAAAGGAGTCCGGTTGACTATTTGCGCTTCGGAGGCAAAGCGACGATTTTGAGAGGGATCCTGTAGGGAAGGTCTGCATGAAAAATGGTGATATTCAATTTTTTTAATTGCGGCGAGAATTAAGCGACGACAAAGACGGCGTGATAAGTTTGCACACGTAATAATCTTTTTCACGCAGGAGCCGACGAATTTTTCAATTAGTCGACGTACATGTTGGCGATTTGATAAATATTCAAAACGGATCTTCAAAACTTTTCGAAAGCGGTTTCTTACTAAAACGGCTTTTTTTATTGTTTTGACAGTTATTTTAAGCAGAATCCAAAAATACAGTTATTTACGAACTTAAAAAATTTGTTTCATATGCATTTGAACAAATTTTCGTACTACATTGAGAAAACTAAATGGTACCACCTAAGGGGTAAAAATGCCAAGTGATAACAATTTTTCACTTGAAGTTGTATAACTCTGTTTTACCTCTGAAAATTGTACCGATGCGTGGTAAAATCGTCTAATAATTCCTAATAGAATAATCCCAGTTAAAAAATTCCATCAAAAACCATTAGATACATATAAAACCCGGTCGAAAAACGCGTAGAAACCATCAGAAGTTTTTTTGTGTGGAAGTACATAACAAAGACTTTTTCATGAAAGTACTTTCTTTTCATGAAAGTAATTAACTTGAAATCCTTGGCATTTTTGGAATATTTTCTAATATTAATTAATTGAAGACATATACGTTTGCAAAATTACATTTAAAATTGATACCTGCAAGCAGCCTTATTGATTTTATCTTTCCAACAAATTTTTTGTCTCTTAAATCAATGAAATAAATGAAAATGTTAGACATTATCTCATAAACCAACTTCCTTAAATATATATGTAATACATTCTTTACACACCTTCCTTTTACATGTTTTATAATCCATGTTGGATCAGAATTGAATTATATTATCTATTTTGTAATTAAACAAATGTTTTTCTTACAATTGTATTGAGATATCTTCACGTAAGCAAAAATAGATATAAAAAATAATTTTTTATTTAATTTTTAACGTTCCGAAACATGTAAATTCTCAGTTTGCGCATTTTAAACGAAAACGGATTTACGTTTTACACCTCCATGTCACGCGACAATTCAGAAAAAAAGTATCCCAAAAAAGAAGAGTTTGCGAATGTTCAGCCGGCCTGGGAACCGAACCGCTGAGTTCGCGCGGACTCGTCTTATAGACGTGTTTAAAGATTATTCAATAGAGCATTTAAAATGAGACAGCCGGTCTATATATATGCGCGAGTCAGGCGCGACAAAAAAGGATGGAAACATGAAGAGCTTCGAAACCGAGAAGCTGAGGTAGCGACTGAGAGGTACCGAGGCTTGATTGGAGAACAGTGAAATATATTCATGTATGCATATGAATTCCGTGTGACGGGACGTAAAACGGGGTGTCGAAAGCAAGCACAGTCGCGTATATACGAAAATGTCTGCCAACTAAAGACTGTTGAAAAACATTTAATTGAACTTTTACATAAAGCATTCGCCGCGCATTCGACGTTTCATAAATCAGACGGCTACTTAGTCAACACTTTGCTGCCGTGCGTTGTGCACACAGAAATTCCCACGTTAATAATGTCCAGAAATCAGTCGCAATCAGGAGCAATTTTCGAAACATCTAATAATAAAGTTTTCTTATGACTTCGTTAACCCGTTAGCTAAATTTGTTCGATATTGTAAACTGTTTATTTAGCAATAATGCAAAACTTGAAACTCAACAAAAAGTGAGTCACATACAAGTGACTCATATAAATATGCGTATTTTTTTATATTTGTGAGTACAAAGAATACTGTGAGAAAATTCATTAGGTTTTAAATCTATGAGTTCAAAAAGAAAGAGTCAGCAGGTTAAAAGTAATTTATTATGAAAATTATTCAAATGTGAGATTTCGTAAGGGGAGACAATTTTCTGTGGTTAAATATTTGAGCTATTTACGAATCCAAAACAGTTTTCATGTGGAAACGTGTCCCTTTTAGTAAAAATCGATCTCGGCTTCGTCGCTAAAATTTGTAGTAGTCATTTCACCCCTGTAGTATTTCTGACGTGAGCACATTTTTTTGGATGGCATTATGATTGTGATCTATGCCCTAATAGAACAGAACGTATATTATAGGTATCATATACGTATAATATATGTTATGTTTCATTGGGGTTCTGAAACTGTATTTTCATCGACAAATAAATTAACGTCCAACAATAATTCCAATATTGATGATAATGTGGTTTACAGAGAAATATGATAATCAATTTAATATTAATTAATATCATTCATAAAGGGGAAAATCAATCATCCAAATAAAGCATCGTTAGTAAGGAATTTAAAGTTCATTTATTGAATTGTGGATTTTGCATTTAACGTTAATAAAATTCGCGCGAACGACTTTCTATTTCTATTTCTATACCATTCGAGAAACCGGCAAATAATTCTTTTCGAAGATATCGTCATGCTTAACATTTACTTCGTAAACATTTATAATGAGACTCCTAATACCCGAAATCTTGCTTACTTCTTTTTTGCGTTCCCAGTTCAACGAACTCCGCATTTTCAGTAAATAGACTGTACAAAATACTAAGGGCAAGTTTGCTCGAAAAACAAATTCACCTACGTACAGTTGAAATTTTGTTGCTTAATTTCATTCGTGTCGATATTTCGGCGTTCGGCGGTTTCCCAAGTACGGTATTCGAACTGCCAAAATGAAAAGTTGGATAACATTTTTCTGCGCTTCGTACGGCCGGAACGCCTCTTTGTAAACCTTTGAATTCGCTTATAGAATTAATAAAATTCGTTTACACGAATAAATTTAATTCGTTAGTTTGGCCAGCTCTTTCAAAAGAAGCGGTTCGCGGAGCAGCAACCCGCAATCTTCGCGAAGAGCACTTTGAAAGACTCGATAACTAAACGAGATTTTATTGATAAATAAATAACCGTGCAAAAATGTTTGAGTTAAGGGATATTCCGGCGTTTTCGCGACGCCGAAGCGCCGAGGAAAATTAGAGAACGTGTAAAATTAATATTAACGTTGCTTTGTAGCGTTTTACCCCGCTGATTGCATTAATACGACAAAAGTGCCGATGAAAATGACCGGGCAATCTAATTGCGACGCTTTTACACCGATCAATTGAATTTCGCGCGACTAACGTTTCACACTCTTTTCGCAGGTCCAGCATTTTGGGGTCTTATTAATCCCCAATGGTCCCTGTGCAGTAAAGGACGACGACAGAGTCCCATCAACGTCGAGCCCGACAAATTGCTCTTTGATCCACATTTAAGACCGGTGCACGTGGACAAACACAAGGTGACTTGATTGATTGGCACATTTTATACTACCGACTTCCTGCGACAATAAAATAAATCAGAGAGCAAATGATGATTGAAACAAACGATCAACAACTGTAGCGTAAGCTAACTAGATGAATTTAACATTCGAAAAACGGGAATGAATTGTTGAATTGGCAAGCGATTGAATGGTGTGTAAATGCATTTTCTGACGAAACCATTTTTTGTAGATTTCGGGCCACCTGCATAATACAGGTCAATTTCTGGTATTCAAAGCGGACAGGGATGCTAAAATCCGTGTAAACATAACCGGGGGTCCTCTGGCGTACCATTACCAATTTGAAGAAATTTATATTCATTACGGCCAGGACAATAACCACGGATCAGAGCATCGAATAAACAACTATGCATTTCCGGCCGAGGTAAGTCACTCTAAATCGTCGCGATCAAATCATCCATTATCGAACTTCCCACATTAAGTCGAATCCGGAGCCTGAAACGAGATGAAGAATATTTTTCAAATGCTTAGGGAGCAAAATTTGTGTGTGCTCATTTTTATTAATCGCTCAAAACTTTTTATTGAAAAGCCAAAAACCAAAAGGGTACTTCGGATTCAATTGAAATCAATAATTCTATCAAATTTATCACTCAAGAGCGAATTAAGAAGTGGCGGCACTTCGTCAAAGTCTAATCTGAAAAATGCAAACGGTTTTATTAAGGGTCCGATAAAACTCTTCTGAAATTTTCATTCGGAAAGAAGAGAACTATTTGATAAAAGTGTGTGCGGGGGAACTCGATTCGTTTTAAGATTGTTCTTCTTTCGGAGGCATCCGAATGAATCAGTCAACCCTAATCCGGCACCAGATTCACCCAGTCGACAGTTTATTCTTTTATGAATATTATCTGTTAACATTAACTCGGTATTGGATTTCTTCGACTAAGTTCTGCCCGATATCATCTTGGCGCATATCACAAACTCTTTTCTTTTGCGAGAATATCCCAGTGAAACGACTGAAATCCATAGCATTCTAGAGAAAGTTGTTTTTATTATAACAATAACATCACGCCTAAATAAACAGTGGCTTACTTTTGAAATACGAATATTCAGTGTTACTTAAAAGCAAGTTCAACTGATCATTTCAAACTTATAATTTCAATTACTTTGAAATAGAAAACTTAATTGATTATGGAACAATACTGTTTGCATCTTAGATAATACTAAAAAAAATCAAACATTATTTTTAAATTAATTTTCTGTAAACTTCATGTTTTTTAGAGTTTGCTATAATATATTATTACACCACTGAGGTAATAATGTACTATTGCAAACTCTAAAAAAAACAGTCTCAGTAGATTTCTTAACAAATGCAAGAAACGAGAGAGATAAACATTCCCGCCGTGTCGCGTAAGATATTTTTCAATTTGACGGCGTGGGAAGGTAGTTTTTCCGATAGGAGTGAAAACTGCATTTCCCGCCCCGAGGATTGAAAAAGATGACACGCGTCAATTTAATTGCTTTTATTTATATCTTTTGAAATTATATGCATTGTTAATGAAACTTAATTGTTAATGAAATTAATGAAACCCTCAAAAATGTTTTTTTCGAATAATTGCGCAAATTAATAATTACCTCATATTTCAGATCCAAGTATATGGGTTTAATGCAGAGCTCTATCACAACATGTCAGAGGCGCAGCATAAAAGTCAAGGCTTAGTTGCTATATCTTTAATGATTCAGGTAAAACCATTTTTGATAATCCAGTAGAAACTACTTAGAGTCCTCATTCAAAGAGTCCACACACATATATCTATGTTCATGTACACACTACCAATACATTCATAGTTCCCCAATAACAAATTAATTTCTATCCTCTCTTCATAAATGCCCGTTCGTATATTTTTAAAATCCTAACCTGTGTTATGTTTATCCGTTTTTCACTGTCATTTTTAATAGGGAAGAGTTAGTTCCGTTATTGCATCTTACCCTTTAATTGATTTAAACATGAAATGTCGAAAATTAACAATTGCAACTAGCATAAACGATTGCAGTAGTCGATTGAAGTAACTGAACATTCAAATAACCAATCACCAATTTTTGAAAAGTAAATTGCAAAGTTGTCAGTTTAATTCATTTGTATCCCTAATATTTTGCAAATTTCCTAAAAATATTCCTTTAAAACTCAGCTTTTATTTTGATTTATCTCAAGAATCTACATTTAATTTATTCAAACTGAAATTCAAAGCAATTCTCGAAACATTGAACAGTACATGATTCATAATATTCTGTTTCCGAAAAATGCATCAAAGAAAACGTTTTATCCAGAAATGAACTCTGTAAAAAATGTCCGTAAATTTAATGTAGTTTTAATGCAAGTACTGGAAGTTCATTTCAGGCATGTAACTTAAAATTACTGTACGAAATACTGAAACTGTATCTAATTAATGTATCAAATGTTCCGCAATTGGATTTCTGCAATTTTTTACAGTAAACCATTGTTAAACTGTTCCGCTTATGAACTATATTTTTTAGCAGACTGAAAAATTTAATAAATAAAATTTAGTAATACCAACTACATCGTTTTCTCAGTATATTCCTTCAAAATCTAACTCGTTGGTTACACTTTCTTTATAGTCTGTTTCAACAAATACTCAGGAGCATAATTCGTTTAGATTAATCTCGTCAAGCTGTCATTCTTAAAATACAATTCGTCTTCGGATACTGAGTTTACGTTATTGATGGATACGGTACAGAAACTTTTATTCTATGTCTTACTTCCTGACATTTATTTCACAGAATAAACAATATAGTGTGAATTCATTCTTGCGAAACAACACATACCAAAAACATAGTTTGCGATATTACAATAGTTCCCGAAAAGTTATAAAACTCTTACATTTGCTTCGATGCAAAAAGTACTTTTTGGCATATCATATCATTATTTGGTGATATTATTTATATTACTAATTTGTTATGTTTTTTAGCTCGGCGATACCCCCAACCCTGAACTTCGAATTATAACCAGCGTATTCAGCAAAGTATTATACCGAGGTAATTAAACTATTTATAGAACGTTGCCGAAACTTTAAATCCGTTGATTAGTTGAGTATTTAGGAGTAATTGAATATGTTCAATCAACTGAATATATAATATAATTAATTATGATGAACAATATGTAAAATCAAGTTGGTAATTTCTAAGCGTGGAGGAACAAACTGTAAAAGAAAAACATACTGACAATCAAATTTACCTATTTCACAGGTGTTAGGGGCAGGCGGGGTGTTCGTAAAATTCTTATGGTGAATTACGTGAGGAGGGGGGAGGGGATTGCAACAATTCTTACGTAAGAGCCTATTAACAAAAACATTTTGCCCGTAGCAGGTTTTGAAAGTTTAAACGTAAACTTGGCGGATTTTACAACTGCCATTTGCTGTCCTAAATTGGATTTGGCAGTTTTTGAAATTCAGACCTGATTTTGAACTTCATAATATAGGTTTTAGAGATTTTGAATTGCAAGGAATGAACTGGACTGGTTTTGAAAGTAAGAGTAAATCAAATATAAAAAGAAAATGTAATTTTTTAAATTTCCTGTCATATTAAAAACTTAATGTTAATTTTAAACAAATTAATAAATATCTGTGAACCCACAGATAAATGCAATTATCAAATATGTCCCAGTGTTGGAAAGAGTTCGAAAAAATCTATCTGTCGGTGCCGTTTATTTTTAAATTAAAGATACGAAATTTAAATTCAGTGTGCGGTGTTAATACCGGTCGGTGTCGTATTCGTGCAACCCTGATATAGCTTAACCAAATCAGAATTGATGAATAAAAACTCATGCAAAACTTGATTAAACGATCTTGTTATATTTTGCAATGTTACACATTGGTACGGTTTAAAAGACAATCCACGTTTTTCACGACTTAAATTATGTATTGATCTTTCCGTTAAAATAATATCGAAAGTCTGCTGCAACTGAGTTAATGTGTGTTTTTAATAAAAACAGTCAAAATACATTTTTTAAATAATCGATAACGAGATTGTGTACTTATGGGAGAATGTATTGAAAGATAACTTTTAACAACGAATTTCACCATATTTTGGAACTATGATTTTTTCCACATCAAAAACTAATTTATTGTTTATGATTTCAGTTAAGTATAAACGGTAATTTTTTCTGATGGGAACGTTTAAAAAAATGAACAAATCTCGCTATATTCGTTGAATTTGAGATTAATTGTTCATTTTGTCGTCTTTTAAGAATAAGAAATCTGTTACGTCGATAAGAACGCTTTCAGCTCGGCCTTAAGGTGATTCATCAAAGTAGCTTTATTGAAAAAACGGCTCGAGTTGCTGAGCCAAAATTTAACATTTTTTAATAACTAAAAACATACCCACCAATTCTTTGGATATGTCAGATTTGACCGATATGGCTTTTGTTATTAAAAAAAAGGTCAAATCTTTGCTCAGTAACCTAAGGCGTATTGTTCATAGACCCACCTTGACGAATCGCTGTAAGAGAGTAAGTTTCCATTGCAAATCACTGATTCTATTAAGGCTGCTATTTTACGAAAAAAATTAATATTCCTTTTAGTATCCACAAATATAGGCCGGAAACTCTTTGCCAAATGTGCAAGTTATGAACAAATAAAGTTAAATATAGTTTTTTAATGCTTAACAACGTTTATAAAAAATCATTTATATGATATTTTTAATTCTGATTAATATAAACATATATAAGAACATTTTCTAGCTTTGTAATTGAACTTTTGCGTGTTCATATTTATTTAAATAATGTTTACCATGAAAAAAACTGAATAGTTCGAACAGTTCACTGTTCAGTTGCTAATATTATATTACAGTTCATATATTCATAACGTTTTCATTTGTTTCACGTTAATTATATGAATTAAGAAAAGAGAGGGGGGATATTTTACTTCAACAATTAATATTCGATAAGGAATTTAACAAATTTAATTTTCTTTAATAAATAAAGCATATAAATAAAGCATTTAATATTAAATTAAAATATAATAAACAATATGAACAACTAAATACAATGTAAAGAATAGAATTGGACTAATTACTCCACTCCATTTGACCGATTCTACTTCCGGTCTGATCATATCTAGACCTTCTCTACTTTTGATCAGACCATATCTAGGCCTGCTTCATTTAACCAATTCTACTTTAGGTCTGACCATATACAGATCTGATCCACTTATGGACCTCATTTAGCATGATGGCGTCGGCAGAAGCGACAGATTTGTATTATAGCGGAAGAAACGTACGAACGGGCAAAAGTTCAAATAGCAAGCTTAAAAATTATCAAATCGTAAATTTGAGCTCTAGAATCTACGTGCACTCATGGCGCGCTATTCATTGCGTCACGCGCCACTCCACGCAAAAATGAATGTCATTTTTATCCTAATAAAGATTACCAAAATGTCCCGTGTTTAAAAAACAAATTGTCCATAAAGTACGTAGGTTTTTTTTATTTTTGTTCTAGCTGGAAAAGATTCTTAAACATTATTAATGCTTAATTAGTTTATAAAATATGGTACAATGTTTATGAAAAAATAATTTTTTTTCTTTCACATTTTTTTATTTATCATTTTTCCTTCCAGTTAATGTAAATATCATAATTTTACTAATTATATACCTAAAGTTCAGATTTAAAACAAACTACATTAAACTTTATTAGTTACTAACTTGAACAATGTTTGATCGAACTGTTTACGGCCTACATCTATTCCGCAAAGTACTAACAAATTATACTATTTTTTTTATAATTCATTGAAAGTTGAAAAATTAACCTGCCACTTCAAGAATTGTCACCCAAATGCAATAACGTCAAAAACATATTTTAAATGGTCGCCATTTTGTTCGAAAATTGGGTTACTCTTACTGAAGAATTGAATAAAATTTCTTTGATTTTCACTGAATGTCAGTGAAGAGCTAGATGATTATAATGAAACTTTTATACATCAAACGTCAGTGCTTTAAAAACGTACATTCATAATTTAATCCAATTCTTACGGCTACGAGTTCATAAGGGAACGACCTTAATTCCACTGACTGTTTCTTAAAGTTTGTTCCACCCGCGGTTAACGATAAAGTCGCGGCACACGCCTGGAGCAAACCGCTGGCATAATTCAATAATAACAATTTTTCAACAGGTGACACGACTACAGTTCGAAATTTATCTTTAAAGAGTCTCCTGCCCGACACTAATGGCTACATGACGTATGAAGGAAGCACAACTCACCCAGGATGTTGGGAAACAACGATTTGGTTAATTCTTAACAAACCTATATATATAACTGCTCAAGAGGTAATCATTACCAGATCGCATAACTGAATTCAACATTCATAATCGCTACTTCTATTTTCATTGCCTTTACAAAATCGTGCATTAATTTTGCATATAGTTATTGCTTTTTTGTTTGCTTTTTATATGTTTTTAATTTGTTTTATTATTTTATTTAGCTTCGCTCCTCATTGCAGACATTATGTTACAGTATAATGTCTTAAAATCGTCGAGCTATTACTTGAACGTTTTTGTTTAGCACAAAATTGATATGGGTGAGCAAATTCAAATGTTCGCGTTAAGTTGAGTACTTAATTGTCATTTCGCGGAAGTTTAATTTTGTAGTCTCAAGCAAGTTTCGGTGATACCCCCTCGAGAATCGATGTACAAGTGAACTCAAACCAGGATTCCCATTTGGTCGTGATAGATTATTCATCATCAATCACTATAATATTACAGATACAATTAACACGTGAAGAATTCCTCTAGTCTGCGATTCATCAATTGTTCCAGATTAAAGTAAACTGATTTACCATAAACGAGCAACTTGTTAATTTTTATAAAATTAGTTGAATAAATTAGATGTTAAACACGCAAAAGCAGGCGACGCGAACGAACAATCGTCAGAGTTACGGAAAGGGGATAAATAACGTCGCAATTTTTTGTTGCGTCGACTGATTTGGATATTACCGAAAATAGCATTGTGCTTCGTGACGCATTACTGTTTTAGTCTTTAATATTCCTACATTGTACTGACATATTTACGGAAATAAAGCAGTATTAGTACAATAAGTATACCTTATTATAAGCAGTACATAAGAGGATATTGCGAACAAGACTTGAGACGTCATTACGGTGATTAATATTTAGCATTCCCGTTTGCCCTTTTAATTCCAGACATTGGATTTAATTTTTGGCACAAATTGTTTGATGAAGTTGTGAAACAGAATTCGTTTGAGCTGGGAGCTCAAACGAATAAATGGGAAACGATAGAAAAAGGTGTTCAAACTTTCCGAGTTCAAATCTTTGTAAGGGGGTCATTTTTTCCGATATTTTAGTTGAGTTTCTATCGTTTACTATGGCAGAGCTGCGATTCACAAATTGAAATAGAAATGCAGTTCAGAATCACCTATCGTATTTAATCTGTTTTCATTTACTGGGGATTGCATGTGTAACTTTATACTACATGTAAAGATTATGCATAAGATAGGCATATATTCTGTTTCTCGTTTCAGCTGTATGCGTTGCGAAAGTTAATGCAAGGGTCGCTAGGTACGCCAAAGGCCCCACTGGGCAACAATTCCAGACCTCTTCAAGAAGTGAACAACAGAACCATTCGAACGAACATTGATTTTCGGAAGGTAATAACCGAAGCGCAAACGCAAGAGCAAATTTTGCTTGCGAAAAAAGTGAGCGATTCTTCTCGACAATTTGTGTACTGCGAAAACAAGTGTTTGGCTTGTGATGAATTAAAAGAAAACATTCAAGTGTTCTCACTTGAAGGCCGTTGAAATACGGCCTAAGATGAAAGATAAAGTATTTATAGGAGTTCCAAATCTGTCAAGAGTGCTTGCTAAACGAAACGCTTGTTTTTGCAGTGTATCTTAAACGTGACAGTAAAAGTAAAGGGATATCTGAAACAGTGACCATCTATATCTGATTTCAGAAACCAGATGCAAAGTGTCCCACAATGGAGAAGGATGTAAGATACACAGGTAATGATACAAGCTTCGAAAATCAATTTTTAGGTGATCTTTCCAGTGTAATTACCGAAGTATACTTAATATAATAACGAAATCGATATTTTGTTGAAACTTATTGAACTTCGATACTTAATTTTCAAAAGTATTCAATACTCTGAAAACGATGCTCTGTTACATTTGTTTAGATTTACAGTAAATTTTACCATACCTTCTTCTAATTGCGACGTACAATGTCTTCATTGCAACAAATTATTGTAAATTAAAAAATGCATAGCGATTATTATACGGCACATTAAATTTACTGTAAATCTAGGAATTAATTCTGTCATTCCCGGAACATCCTTCCTAAAATGTTCTATGTGCTTTCGGTTACCGGATACACAAAAAGACTCTTGATTCAGAAACCTAAAGACAGACGGGAAAATTAATTAAATTTGTTTTCGTTGTTTCAGCCAATACATGGAGAGACGATGAGCCGGCCTACCGTAATGTCGTCTGAACGAATTGAAATCAAACATCGGTGTCACCGTGCCTCCGTTCCGGATTCGGGATTCAGAGATTTCGGGGCTGCGGCATGTTACAAGGCACGGGCCGAGCTAAATACTTATTTTTTTAACGCATTTGCCCTGCCTCGCATGTCGCATGGCTGCATACTGACGAAGACTATGAATATGAAAAATATATATATTTCATCGTGGTTACTAAAATGCTTGCGAAACGGGTGACATGATACATGTATACTTTATATATTGCAATAAATACTGATAGGTTTGACTAGACCGTTTACTGTAAAGTCAGAATATTGTTCAATATTCAACTTGTAAATACATGTAACTTTATAACGTAATGCTGACGTAATGTTACTTTGATTTGACTGTAATCTACGATGAGTTCGTCGAAACGGTTTATTTTTAGTTACCTTGAAAACGAACGAGTAAAAGAAAGGAACAAGAAATAAAATTGAAATTCGAAGTGTATTGGATGGTTTTTTATTTATTGTAATCCTATTCCTGTCTTGTAAGTTTTCCTTTTGTGAGTTTTGCCAGTAAGTTTCTTTTTAATTTTTAATTTGTGATAACCAAACCAAACTTAAATAAAAATAAACATATACACCACAATAAAGTATGTACATGTAATAAATAATTTTAGGTAAGATAGATCCGTTTTAAATTGTTGACTTTATTACATACAACTTTGTAATTTGAAGGAAGATCGGATTTAACAAACGTTGACAAATCATCTAATAAATCATAAATAAATGCGTTGCTCATATCTATCCATATATTAATTAGATATAGATCACATAGTGGTCAGATAACGGCCAGATGCAATCCTATTAAAAAATACTATTAGATATTAGGCTTACTGCATATATGACATCACTTGGACAAAAACCGCATAGAAACACATAGATACTAATAGGAATAGAGGGCAGTTCTATTCGTGTCGATGTGTTTCCGTGCAGTTTTTGATCAGGTGATGTCAAATATTTAGTAAGCGTAATTATATCTAATAGTATTTTCAACTGAAAAGATATCGCTTAAATATCGCTCAAATATCAATCAGATGTGGCCCAGATATCGTTCAAATGTTGGTCAGATATCGGTCCAACGTCGATCAGATGTTCGAATGAAGCCGGATATTTCCGCAACATATTCTGGTAGCCACGGTTTATGTAAACGATTTACATAAAGTTTATATCAATGTAACTCAGCACTGTATTACTATATTTACATAAATCGTTTGCAACATATTGAGTTAACATGGTTTTTCATAAATATGTGTTTAAATTCATTGTCGAAATTAAAATTTCGTCCAAATTTACTAGTGTTTAATTATTAAAATTAATTTATTTTTGATAAAAATTAACATAACGTGTTTCTCGTCTTTCATGACTTGAACAAAAAATATGACATGATGGATTTTAAAGTATTGTTAATAACGGTCCTATGTGAACGTTATTAAGAATTGTATTAAAAATTGTATGTCTGCAAGGCTAATTTGTTAATTTAAATAACATTAACGTGTTTTCTTTACTGTATATGGTATGCGTAAACATAGCATAAACAGGCGGAGTTACCTGCGTATAAAATGTAAACCTGGCTATCAGGATAAATACCCTGCAAAAAATGTTGGATAGAAATGAATAAAAAAGAATTGGATTTCTGGCCAAATACAGTATTCATTAGAATTGACAGTAACTCATTTTTCGTTTTTGAATGCTCTATTTAGTTCAATGAATTCCAATTCAAGATTTCAAAGTAAACTTAATCAAAATGTCAATCTATCTGGAATTGAAAAGAATAAAATAATAACTTGTTTTGTCAGTTTTAATTATACGTAAACGAATTTTATTTTTAAATAAATCAAAATTAGTCATGGAAAACATTGATAAATCACTGGAATGTAACGGAATAGAATAGAATTCAAATTCAAATTATGAATTCGGAATCTTTCCACTAAGGAATTCATAATTTAATAATCAATTCTTTTTTATTCGTTTCTATCAAATATTTTTTGCAGGGTAATATGAGCCCCTAGCGGACGCGTCGGGCCCGGGGAC
>JABFPB010000359.1:0-41872 GCA_022817645.1 Ceratoteleas bidentatus
TTTCGTTAGTTTTGTTAGTTTCGTTAGTTTTGTTAGTTTCGTTAGTTTTGTTAGTTTTGTTAGTTTCGTTAGTTTTGCTAGTTTCGTTAGTTTCCTCTTCTTTCTTTTGCTCAAAAACCATAATTTTAATATTCCAACTTCCCTCCACTCTTCTCCCTCGAAATCTCCGTCGTCCAGAATTTACATGCCGGGCAACCTGGCGCTCCTCGTTCTCATGATCCCGCGCTTTTTGCTACGCGCAATCAAGCCGAGGTTGTGGCGCAAAAACGTCCGGATCGTCGGGGACCGAAAAACAGTCGGAACGCCGCTGACAAACGAGACGCGCGCTCTTCATAGAAGGAGGATACAACTCGATGAAAGCACGCGATGCGCGGCGATGACTTTTGCGCCAGGTAGCGAGGGGGCGGGGAAGGTCGGGGCGGGGGCATGGGGCAGAAGGGGGCTGCCCCCTCCGACCGATAAACAATAAGTCCGTCGCCGCGGAACGCCGGCACGATAATTTAAGCGATGACTCTCGGCTTCCTCGCATTCAATTACGAAATAACTGACGGACGGTGCCCCGTCCCATTTGGCGCGCATACGTGCCCGGCTGACCCATGCGCGGCGCGACCGTTAGCCCCATCATTTGAGCGTCGCGCTCGTTTCGCGCCCGAGGTGACGAGCATGACTTACATCGCGCGAATTATAATCCAATTTGCGATTATCGCTGATTCGTCGGCGCGTCAATGGAACGGCCGGGGCTAACGCTGATTAGCATTAAAGCTCAATTAATAAACACTCGGGCCGCCCGGTACCCACGCAGTACGTGATCCAGTCGCGCTTCCAATTCGTCGCGCAGCGCTACGCGCGAATGCGCCGCCGGTGAAACGCGCGCGAGCAAATAGACGATCGTTTGCTTTGCGACGGAGATTTCAGTGGGAGCTGCTGATTGTCTCGATTGAATCTTGATTTTGGGAAGGTTGGGTGGTTCGGGGGAGAAAAGAAATGGGTTGCTGAAAGTGAACTGTGACGAACGCATTTTGAACGAGATTTTACATTATGTTTTGTGTAAAATTGTTTGAGAAGAGTAATGTTGGAAATAAACTGCTGTGAAAAATGTATGAATATTTTATTTGGAAAATGAGACAAGTAAAGTAGTTGGGCAAATATGTGATAAGATATATGATAAGAAGCATTGAAAAATAACCTTAGAATCATGTAGATTGTACATTTTTCAATATTTTTTTATAACTTGGCAATTTTAAATTGCCAAGTTACAACTATTTAAGAATAAAATTGACAATTTTATTCTTAAAACCATTAGTTGTAATTTTTTAAAATAACTTAAGAACGTTATAACTAATATAGTTAATGTTACGAGGTTAATGTCTTTTGAATTTACACATTATAATAATTACTTGTACCAAAACCGTATAGTAATTCAATTTGTCGGAGAATGTGTCACGTGAACATGAAGTATAACGATTAATTTAGTTTTCTTTATTTTTGGAAGTAGATTTTGAGGTGACAACATTTATATTTCAAAAAGTTACGCAGTATAGCAAAATGTTTATTAAACTTTTATACATGACCACAATCTCTCACAAAAAATCAATAGATTGACTATCAGATAATTTTACAACACAATATTTTAACAACTCAAACTAAAATGACACTAACTCCGTGAGTTTAGCACTGATAAACCGCCTTAACCCGTTGATTAAATTTGTGGACAAAAAAATCAAGTTGAAATCTATTTATTGTAGGAAAAGTAATAAAAAAATAACTATTTATTTATGTAGAACTGATTGTATGTTAATTTGGAATTGTAAAATACATTTTTTTCTAAAATGATAACGAATAAAAGCTACTTAATATGACTGCTATTCCTTCAATGAGTATAAATAAAAAAAACAAACATTATTCTGATACTTTAATCGCATCCGAAATCCTAGTAATAATCCGAAAATCTGAAGACGGACATATTTTTATCCCACTCAATTGAATTACAATTATCTTTTTTCGTCCGACAAGTCTATTTTAATACCCATTTTAACTCACATTTCCCAACCCAAGCCACTTAAAAATTATGCAATTTTCTAACTCATTTTCCCACTATTTATCTTCAGATTTTATTTTCGAACCCTCTGAATGGGTAATCCTCAACCTTTTTTCGCTGTAACACAGTAATAACGTTAGTTAGCGCAAGAAATGATTCAAAACTCGACTATTACGACAATGACGATGTCTTTGTTAAGCTGACTCGACGGTACATCGTCGCAGAGTCTGCTTATAGTGTTTTGAAGGGTACGTTGACGGCAGGAATTTCACGGTGACATTCCTTACGAACCGTGCGACAACGCGTCGCGAGAGCAAGACCCTTCACCGTTCCGTCATTTTCCAAATCGTTTCGAGAATACGAGAATGACGGCGCATAGAATCGAGAATGACACGCGGTGTTAGACCGGAAAGCAACTACGTGATAACTAGATATATCATACTTTGTGCAAGCAGGTGCAGATTCGGTCATCTTGCGCGGCACTGTGACGCACCAAGAAATTCATTTCCAGCGCGAAATATTTAATTTGCCGTGCAGCGCAAAAAATTTCACTTCGCATGTAGGTTTTTGGTCAATTACGCCTCGTGAAGAATAAAATCATCTGGGGAAATAAGCGGATGGAAAAATATTTGGAAACGAGTCCTAGATAGGAAAATTTTGCAATATTTACAACATTTTATTGGCATTTTATTTGACTACATCCATTCCGATTTCTGCAGGTACGGGCAATTTTTGTACAGACTTCTGATGGTGCATTTTCCTATCAGGGGTCAAAGTGATTTCGCTGCTTTTCTCGAGGTTTTGATTTCGATGACCGAAGTAAAAGTTCGGATTCGGCAGCCGAAAATGACGCAATGAGACGAAGTTAAAAAGCGCATTCTTCATTTAGCCAAAGAAATCTCGCCGCATATTCGGACAACTTTTCGAGACATCCGCTGATCTGAAAAACACTTGTCTTGGAGAGACGGGAGGCAATTACCCGAAATGAAAGCGCAATCATCCACATTATGTCACCGTGAGATCGGTCGAAAAAACGGTTTAATTTACAATTTTGCGACGACGTTTGTTATTGAGTATGATTAATGTCGTAATACTCACCTCGGAATCGCGTATTTTTCGCCCTGAATAATTCATTGATGCGCGTAATGATGCAATCGTGGCTAATTACTGGCGATGCGTTACATGGGTAATTGTGTCGTCAAAGGTGATAAAACTTATCTGCCTCACCTTCGTTTCGTAAATGAGACTATTAACCAACTGATTGTCAGTTCCGAGAATGTCCCCGACGAAACATCAGTTTCGTGGACGATAACAAATGTAGAACAGTTCCCTTACGAATTCTGGTTATCCAATACATTTTTCCGTTCGCAGTCTACTTAAGAGTCTGACGTTAATAAATCCGCGAGAATTGAACTTGAAATGGCTAAATCGAATTCCTGGATTGATTAACGTTTCCCCTCAAAGGAGTAAACGAAGGAGAAGTCCTCTGGTTTTGTTAAAACAAATCATTTATCTTACACAGTTGTAGGTTAAGTTGTGCTTCATCAATTTTGCGTCTTAAGACTAAGAGTGGTGCGATTAAATTGGTAAGACTAAAATTTAGTGAATTAATAATCTTTTAACAAGTTGACAAAATGTAATAATTTCTATGTAATAATTTCTATGAGAAACCAACAAAATTTATTCGTACCGAACTAACAAATTGATTTTGGTAATTTATTTGAAAGGTTACTTCGAATATATTTTGGATTATGTCCATTAGTTCTTTTTTGATGATGTAATATCCGACCCTTGAGTAGATTTAACCAGCATTATTGAAAGGTTCAATGTTAAATTCTTTGACAATAAAAACTGACTTGGAACCATAAATGAAATTTAACTCTGAAAATTATTGTAGAACCAAGCTTGGTTCAAGTATCCATTCACTGTTCATAGATAGGTTCCTTGATTGTAATTCCTAGATGGGTTCCATGAATGGATTTCCAATCACGAAACCTATGTCGGAATATTGTATGGACACCTGAATCAAGCTTGGTTCAATTATCCATCTACAAATCGTTTCCAAAGTCAAATTCCATTAATGGTTCCAAACTATTTTTTTGGTTAGTGTTTTGGCTCAAATTTGAAAATGTGAAATTCATTTTGGTTTCTGTTTATCAACTATTCGTTAACCGCTGCAGTATCATCATCAGTATCCACAAATGGTTTCCAGAGTCAAGTTCACTTGCTGATTCCAAACCAGCTTTTTAGCTCAATTTTAAAAATGTGAAATTCGAATTCATTTTGGTTTCTGTTTGTCAACTTTTCAATAACCGCTGCAGTATCCAATACTCTACTAGATTTAATCAAAACTGTTGAAAGTTTTCACCTTTTCAAGTTGGACTCAAATTTTACTCATTTCCTAGACATCTCAATCCTCACACTGCCTCATTCCCAATTCCACTCAACCTTCCATAAATTTTCTTTTTCTCCCAAAGGCGCGACTTTCGCGGGTGTTGGTTACAGCGGCTGAGATAAAAACCCGATACCCACGAGTCACACATTGTGGACACGAATTGACGCCTTGGTCGACCACGCCCACATGTATCAAGTGTCCCTCGGCGCGTGAAATGTCATTGCGTTCAGCATGCCGTCGTCGTTGCAGCAACAAAATCGGTCAAGAAACAAACGAAAAGTTTCCGTGTCAGATATACGCGCCGATAGGCCGCGACAAAGACGCTGACACTAAGGCGCCGTGACTGCGCGAAGTTTCCGCGACGAACAAATTGGGCTCTTTCTTATTTTTTCCCTTTTTTTCGCCGACTGTTCCGCGTTTATCGATTTCGATTATCGCGACCGGAAAGCCCGTGTTTCCGAGTGTCGCGCTTTTGTCGACATTACCGCGTTAGCCGGGCGACGAATCACGGGGAACGAGCCAGCTCGCAAGAACAAGGCCATTATGAAAGATAATTAGTTCTCTGGCGCTTGTGTCGTATCGCGCCGAAAGTCAATATCGCTACGCGGCTGTCTCCTTCTACTTTCGCCGGGCGCACTCTTCGCTCGGTTATCTCATTCCCGGGTCACCTGCGTAAGAGAGAATCGATACTGGAACAGGTGTCGTGCCCTCCTTCGCGGCCTCCATCGTACTTGCAAATTTTCGCTTTTAATAAGACGAGCGAGATCGTATTATGCATGACGCTGACGCGGCGCCGCGACGGAAGGGGAGGCGTTTCCTTCGGCAAATATCGCCGATGTTGAGGCTTGTACAACGGCGGAACTATTCAACTTGGAAGACTTTTAATGGTAATTTTTGAAATTTAAAATTTCAAAATTTTAAGAATTTTTTTGTGATTACAAAAGAAGAATGCAAGAACGTCAGTCTTCAAGACAAGCGAAGATTCACGAAAATTAAAATAATATGAACGAAATTCAAAATTGAATCAATTTTAATTTTGATAGATATAGTTTTCGAATGGTGTAGAACATTCAAACTGGTGACTCGCATTAATAAATCACGTTAGGTGTTACTTCTAAACTCTAACCGTATAACACCGTTTCGTCAGTTGCATCCAAATTTAATAAACTAAGTAAATAGAGAGGGGAGTTACTTATTTTTACGCAGAGAAGTAACACATTGAAACGTCAACGGATATTAAAAATAGGCTTAGCCGACCGATTTTACGGCACATATGGTCCGCTTTTCGCTCGACTTACAATTTTTTCCACCGCTATACAAGTGTCAGTTTTTGCACAATCTCAGATACAATTACCCAAAAATGCAAATCATAACTCAACGTATCTCAGCATGTCTTCTTTTTCTAACCTGCACACCGACTCTAAAACATCGATTATTCAAACAAGCATCATATCACCTTAACAACCATCCTCCATACATTATTAATTAAACAAGCTATTATCGGTCGCAAAACCTCGCTCTCGTTTCGCGCGAATTCCTGGCGCTCGAATAAAAATGGAAATCCCCCCGCGCGTTTTCGCCGCAAAAAATGTAATTTATGATCTCGAAATGAAGCCGCCGCTCTTTTTGCTCGCGTCCGACCCGCTATGCCGTTAGCTCCGTCTGGTCGCGGTGTTCGCACGCCGATTGCCGCGCGGCGCAAGATAGCGTCGCCGGGACTTATTACCGAAACGGCGCGCGACTTTATTCGATTTGACACCCGAGGAACCTGGAACATTGAAAAGGGACGCGCAATATCAGCAGGCGATCCCCCTCGGCGCCGCCTCAAAAGCGAGCGCTCGATCCACGACAGTCTCGGGGGACCGGGGATCCGCTAATTCGGCCCTGGACACGCGCGAAAATCGTTGTCTTGTCGGTGTCGCATTTCAATTTGCAGCCTCGCGCATGGCGTTATCGGCGTAAACCAGAAAAAAGATATTTTATTCCAACAAAAATATTTTTATTGGACAGATTTTAAGTTTTGAAAATTAGTATCAATATCTGGTATCAGAGATCGGTATGTGTAAGATTTTCGTATGTCTTCGTAATGATTCAAAAACAGAGAACAAACTGAAGAAAAAGTATTGATGAATTGACCACGAACGAAATAAACGTTAGATTAAATTTTGTGTTTTAGAAAAAAATAGTAATAATCCCTCAATATTTGGTCGACTTTCACTACATCGTTCCTGAGAAAATAATTTTTTATCTCTTTTTTCGCGAAAACATTCAGTGGAATGTTAGATATATCCCAACTAAATTATTTTTCTAAACTTTAAATGCTGTTAATTTTCTTAGTAAGGTTTACATGTTGTCCTTAGTTAGTTTTGTTAGTTTCCTTAGTTTTGTTAGTTTTGTTAGTTTCGTTAGTTTCCTTAGTTTCGTTAGTTTTATTAGTTTCGTTAGTTTTGATAGTTTCGTTAGTTTTGTTAGTTTCCTTAGCTTCCTTAGTTTTGTTAGTTTCGTTAGTTCTGTTAGTTTTGTTAGTTTCCTTAGTTTCGTTAGGTTTGTTAGTTTCGTTAGATTCGTTATTTTCATTAGTTTTGTTACCTATTTCATATTATAGGTAATTCATAATGCTGGGTCCCAACAATTTTAAGACGCTACAATCAAATATTTTTTTCCGCAGTTAGCGGAGAGAAGAACGTCTGGCGCCAATTTGAGATCGCCCCCCGGCGTCGACCGTTGATTCGTTTTATTAATTTTTCTCGTCTTGCGCGCGCTAACTCGATTGCCGGGTAAAAAGATTAAGATCGTCGCCCAAAAAGCCAGGCCGCGGGACGGAAGAAAAGCGGCGGCCAAACAATGATTACCAATTTCCCCGGCGTTTCTTTCCGTCGCGCAATCTCGCCGGAACGTATGACGCGATCTGAAAATTAAACGATTCGCCGCGTCCCCGGGGACGCGCCAGTCAATCTCTCGGCCGTGTAAACCAATTTCGGGCAATTTCGCGGCAAGAATAGCCTCTTGAGCGACGCATTGACCTTTGCGAAGGAGCCGTTCCAATTTTAACGGCTCGCGAAAGTGGTGCTTGAGTCCCAATGTCCGTCTTAGGAGAGGCTCCACCCTCGCAGAGACGGCCAGCGGGATATTAGATCGAGCCGGCTCGCGCTGTCCGACGACGATCACGGGCCTCGCTGTTGCGAGGTTTAGACAGCCCGAACCATCGACAAGTTCGAGCCCCTTGTATGGGGCATTATGTCGAGAGACGGTGGACATTGTGCACCGTCTAATCGAACTGTCGCCCTGGGGAAACCTTTCACGGTTTTCATAAATACGCGGCGAAAGTTGCTGATTTATTGGAAATGATATTTCAAAATATGAGGACGGTATATAATAGGAAGGAGGGAGATGAATTTGAATTAGTTATTTAATTAATAATGTTGGTGTAACGTGACTGGAACATCACGAACTGTATGTTAACCTAACATATTGATGTCACATCATAATTATTTTAGAAGCAAAATTATTTTTGAAGCAACAACTTCTAGAAGAAGAAATAGAAGGCAAGGAACAGTTTTTAGGTTTTTAGGTTTGATCGCAATTTCCGAGCAGCCAAGAATCAATTAAATCCAGCAAAATTCACCATCATCCAACTTAAACTGGACATAAGCACAATTGTACAAATCAAAATGACGACAGAATCGAATGGAAGATTTCCAATTTAATAAAATTTATTACAAAAAAGAATCGGAGTGTCCGGCCCGATTCTGCCGCCATTTTGATTTACAATTTATTCCAATTACTTCTAATTCACTGTTTCAAAATACTTTCTCACTGGTCGCCATTTATTCCAATTAGACACTATTTGTAGACTGTACTTCAAATTCTGCTTGTATCCCGATTGAACTGGATTTTGCTGGATTTAACTGATTCTCGGATGGGTTAGACTGTTAGGTGCAAAGTCAAGGATAGTTATCCGGACTACTGTCAACAATAAATAAGGCTATAGTTTAGTAAGAGTCTGAAAAGAGTTTGGTTATACCATCTAGTAGTTATGTAAGGAAACCACATGCAGATTAATTTTTCTGCTAATGTCTTAGGAGTTTACAAATTGGTTTTAGATTTCGACTAAAGTCTTAGGAGTGGCAAAAACGCACTTAGGTAAACTTATCAGTGATTTCGCAGGAGTATATAATTTCCCAGATGGTTAGGGTACACCGATGCACATAGATAACAAAATTATATTGACTAATATAATTTTGACATAGGATACTCCCATTTACAATCGCACCTTATTTGATTCCAAGAAGCTCAGTTTTAATTTATTTTTTTAACTATCTAACTGTACATATCCTTTTAAGGATAGATGTGTGCAGTTAGGATATCCATTCCTACTACTCTTACTTCACTCATATCTAAATATTTTTCTACCACAGCTCATAGTCTTAGTAGAAGGGTAGCCTTTCTTCTAAACAAATCCTACCCTTCCACTATCCCACCCAAAACCCGCCGCAAAACAATAGTCGTTACAATTCCACGCCTCGTTCGTCGCCCGAGGTTTCGCAAGAACGCGTCGACGCGCAAAAATTGATTGATTGATTGATCGCGCGATCGCGTGGAGCCGAAAGGTCAGTCGCCTGGTAATTGTTGTAACTCGATTTGACGTATTGGGCAAGTTGTAATTGCGCGCCTAATTGCCGCGAGTCGTCGTTATTTATAACTTCATAGCAGCTAGAAAGGAGCCGGACTCGGCTACGAAATTCATAATTCCGAATGGTTTATCGCCGTGTGATACTCGGCGGCGAGTCATTTGTAAGAAGCGAATGATTTGTACGGTTGCATTCCGCGCTGTCTCGGGCCCATGTAAGCTGTCGCCTGGAGTGATATTGTGATTCGTGAAAAGTTGGTCACGGCAAAAAGGCCAGAAGCTGAAAAAGGATCCGGCTGCGTAGCGTTATTAGCCGCGTTAATTAACGTGCCTTCTCATTCTCGCGCGCGGTACAATCGTTAGCCCGACGATGAGGAATTTCGGTCTTGGTGCGCGCGGACAATTAGGCGGGAAGAGCGTGACGGGATTTCTGACATAATATCCCCTATGGTCGAAGCGAGAAACGCTTCGGCCGCACGAAATAGGACACGATAATTTGTCGTGCGGGACTTGTATCGAGAAGCCGAGGCTGGTGGGGTGCGTAACGAGGATCACAGTGGCTTCGGCAAAAACATCGCAAACCGTTCGGCGCGGCTTAATTGCTTAATCAGACGTAGTAAATCTTGCGACGCAGGCATTTATACGAGGATGCCGCTCGACAAGAACCGTTTACGAAATCATTGTCTTCGAGCGCCGTAAGTGATCGCTTTTTTATCACCGAGTCCATGACACATGGAATAATTTGGATGGGGACAATTAAGGTGGAAAGAATGACCTTTCTGAGGACGGGGACGCGTTGATTGAGTGGGAAGTGAGAAATAAAGTAGACGGTTTTGGTTGGTAGGTGACGAAAAGAGAAGAATGGCATTCAGTTCTGAATGATAGCATGGGGAGCTGAAGATATCAGTGTATGACCAATTTTGATCCATCTGAGGATTGAGACAAAACAATTTCTCGTCTGAAAAGGTTATTGTATCGAAGATACAAATCATCTTGGCCAACCATAGTTCCTACACAGTTCTTCTTTGTTGAAACTGTGTAGAGATTTTGATCATTTGCAATCTTCGGTACAACTGTTCTTGAATAAGATTCAGTGGAGTAAACAGATGAAAAAAGTAGATGAAACTGACGGCAGAGGTCGGAAAACGATCGCCCATCGCGATCATATTGCAGAACCCAGGAATTTATGCTAATTGCCGCGACAAAACACTAAATTACACAGATAATCGAATTTCTAGGTCGATATCGGTTAATTGAGAACTGTTTAGAGTCGGGGTCGGGTGAAAAAATTGGGAACGTAATGCGATACTCATTTGAAGCCTTATTAAGGGGCACCCGGTATATCAGAGGATAAACGCGGCTGATGGTGTAACGCAACACTCTTGACGGACCTGATCTCGATCCTCGAACAAGATGCTATCTACGTGATCTTGCGTGGTACCGAATATACCGTTCAACGAATCGCCGTTTATTGCAGAACCTCCGTCTAAGGTACCTATTACGGCACGGAAACGCGAGCACCATATCGAGTGACGTCGCCGTGGATTCTTTGTCACTTGGCTGCTCGCAACTCTCCTATGATCAATTCCTTTCGTGACAAATCATCGGGACATTTCAAATAGCACCGCCAAATCGACGTAACCCATTCCACAAACCTTCTCCTCATAGGATCCATGACGTTTCATATTCCTCGGTTGGCTAGCAACCCAAGAAACTGTAGAAACTAACGAAACTAACAAAACTAACGAAACTAACAAAACTAACAAAACTAACGAAACTGACAAAACTAACGAAACTAACGAAACTAACAAAACTAACGAAACTAACAAAACTAACAAATTTTGCAATGTCTGCAAAATTGCGTCCACAATCCAAGGGAAATATATTCAGTGCATTTTGCTGCGCCGGCGGACTGTAAGATACACGTTAAATTCGAATAGAATACGAAACAAATGAAGTGCACCGGGCATGAAATGAAGCTACGAGCACATCGGCGCTCCAGGCGCAATTCGTTACCCCTATCGGACGACGCAATGATATCTCCCTGTCCGGTTACTGGTGCATGAAACATTTAAGCAAGCACCGACAATGTAAGCCAATCAAGGCGCTCGGGTTAGGGGTGTGTTACGGGGCTCGGTAATCGCCCGGGATTGTGTTAAAGTTACATTTTTTCGCGCGCCCCAGGGCATTGCGTCTTCGTCTTTTGATGCCAACTCGATCATAACAGCCGACTGGTCCCACCTAAAGACGATCTGCCAGTCGCATCGCGCAATCGAATTTGAATGTCCGCGCGGGAACGGACCCCGGCACATGCCCTTTAGTCGATCTTCGGCTAGTTATCGCGGGAGGAAACAACAACAAAGCGCACGGGGTATTACTGGGAGCTTACGAGGGTCGAGTCGCGATGGCTTAAGGCCAATCTGATTCACGGGCCGCGAAATCTTATACCCCGTATCCTTCAAGTGCGGCAAAAATTGCGCCGTTTCATTGCATCGGATGCAAATTAGTCGGCGGATTTGCATTAGCATGCGCGAGAGCGCAAATGGAGGAAGAAAGGGCTCAGCAACGGGAACCTTTTGAAACACGATACGCGATCTTTTGATCTCGGCGTCTCGCTCCTTTTCCCCAGCGTCGTCTCGGCTAAACACGAACCGCGCGTTTCACGTGCCGTCGCGCTGGATTTGGACGCCGAATTTTTTTCCAGGGAAACGGTTAATTGAGCGGACGAGACAATGCTCTCGTCCTTTTGTCTCGCCTACCGCAAGGCGCACACTAATTTAACGTACACGTTTCCTTTAAAATCTGAGTAAAAATTGTTTTGATCGTTGAATGATCGTTCTGCGATCGTTGAACGTCTAGCGCAAAAAATTAAGGAATTTGAATTTATTTGCAAAGATCGTTCTACGATGGATCTGCGATCAACTTTGGACTGAAGAGCGCCGTTCAGTTTGTTCTGCGATCGTTTTTCGATGAGTTATCAATGGTTTAGCAATCATCCTGCAATTGTTTAGAAATCGTTCAGCGATCGTTCTGCGATCGTTTAGCAATTGTATAGCGATCGTTTCGAGAAAATAATTTTTTTAAATCTTTGTTTTCGTCAAGGTAAAACCGGTTTTTCAGTAATTGCTTCGTGTCAAAGTTACCGATTTGGCTGAAAATTTTGCGGAGCGATGACGTGAAACGACGATCGTTTATCAATCCTTCTGCGATCGTTTTGCGAACGTTTTAAGATTATTACGCAAAACGTACAAAACTTATCGATCGTTCTGCGATCGTTTACCGATCTTTCAGCGATCGCAGGACATTTTATAAGCGTTCCTCTACGTTTTGTCTAATAATCTTATAACGATCGCAAAACGGTCGCCCAACATTCGTTCAACGATCATTTTCACTCCGCCGATGGGTTCGCAGCGAGAAAAGGGGGCGAAATTTTTTCCACTCTCGAAATTAATTCGGGCTCGAGTGCGCCGCGACGGCTCTCGAGTTGTCTCAATTAAAATAATAACGAATGAGGAGCGGGCGTGTCGGAGCGGCGGTGCCTCGGTAAGCCAATGGGTGGCGTATTTCAGGAGTGAAACTTAATTTGACCCGAAGTGCGCTACGGGATCGATTCGAGGGCCCTTGAACCTCGACGAGCCGCTAAGCGACGGCGCGTGCCCCGATCGAATGCCATTCACGTCCTCCTTCGTCTTCGCTAATCGGCGTGAATGACGCGGGACAATTCGCGACGAATTTTCGCCGATCCGGCTCTCGCGGGACCTGGCTCTGTTTACCGGCAAACAGCCTCGCCGGCGCCCTTCGTCTTCGCGCGTGAAAGTCCCGGCGCAAGGCACACAAATCCCGCCTGATTATATATCAATTATTAACGCGGGACCCGCGCTTATCGGCGCCGAGCCACGGCTCATTAATTTCAATGAAACGCTGAAAGTCGACGAAGTAATCATAGCAATTTCGTGGCGTGTTTGCTCGTCTAATGACCAGCGGGACCCGATCGGACACCGGCAATCGGGACCTGAATCTTCCCACGTTGGGCCCACGCATAAGTCCCGGGATAAACACTCGACGTGTCTGCGCTCTTGTCGAAAATGTTTGGCCGGCCGAAAGTGCCGGTCATCGTGCGCCGCTCGCGTTCCCGAAAACGCCACCTCGCGCCTTTGTTTCAGGTCGAATTGGCGCCGAGGAAGTCGGCGGCGAGTGTTTGCCGAGTCCTCGGTGTCGCCTTGCAGGGGCACTTAAAATCCCCAAATATATCGGGACTCATACGGCGGATCCCGAAAACGCGCAGCCAGTGTCAGATGATATTCTTTGTCTGCTGGGCAAACAACCGCCGGGAGCCCGACTGTCAACCGGGCGCCATTCTGCACGGGATTCGGCCGCGATCCCGGCCCGATAAAATGTTGCGAATCATGCACTACCTGTCGGGCGTCGCGTTTAATGCGCGGCACTCGAAAACGAGCCCGCTTTTGTCTCGGCTGCACCTTTGCTAGGCGCAGTTGCGCAAGTGCCGCGTCGACTTTCTTTGCGGTTGAAACAGTTGTAAAGAAAACACGCTGAATTGTGCCTCGAGTGGTATAACACGGTGCCGCACAACGGGTTGTGAAGGACTCTCCGGAATGGTAATTTGTTGGTCGGAGGGTGGGGGCGACCTTTTCTCGAAGTTTTGGGATTGGGGGGAGGCAAACAATGGTGGTCATTGCTACCGGAGGATTGCGAAAGGAAGGAGTGGAGAAGAGGGGGTAGGGAGAAAAATCTCGAGGGGACATTCTTAGTCTTTGGTCAGTTGTAGTGGTTTGAAGGGAAATTTGTTTGTCTTGGTAAAAGAAGAAATTGGGCTTTGAGGTTTTAGACCATTCAATCGGTTAAATCATTTTTACGTTCAGAGTTAGGGTGATTTATAAATACAACGAGAAATGTATAGTTAATACAGTTTAGTAATCGCAATTAATTATGTATCATTTGAAGCAAATTAATGATACTGCGAAGAAGTTACAAGATTTTCAAAGAGTCGAAGAAAATCGAAATCAATCGAAGGTCGGAAATGTCTCCTTAAAAATGTCGGATTGGCTCTATTATATTCCATTTACCCTTGTAGCAATAAAATCTGTGAAAATCTCTGAAAACCTCTCAAAATTGGAGCTATCAGAGTTTTTCAGAGATTTTCAGAGCTAATCCTGAAAATTTCTGAAAAATTCTGAAAAAACTCTCTCCAATTTTCAGAGATTTTCAGAGATATTCAGAAATTTCCAGAGGTTTTCAGAGATTTTCAGACATTTTATTTCTACAAGGATCTTCCATGATCAGACTCCTTTTACAACAAAATGGTTCCGACTGTGACGATCGCATTTCCATAAGATTTTTGAGAGTGCGACGTCTTGAAATCCCGGAGGAACGGGAAGACGAAATGCAGTTTCGAAATTACAGCCCAGCGAACGGTTAGTCGGGAAACATCAGGCAGGCGTATGCAGTGGCGCGCTACTTTTTGCCGGCACTGCCTTGCAATTAAAGCTGCGTAACAGTAACTCAACTCCTCTTTCGAACGGCACATGCACACTTTGCGCCATACGTCAGCGGGCATAATTCGAGAGCCGTGACTTCTCACGAGCGCTGCGCTCCGGCATTAGAATGTTATTGGGACGTGAATTAAAGCGATGACTATCATTAAAGGTATCGTTTACAGCGTCCCGGTTGACAGCTCGACAATGTCGTCGGGCGGTCGCGGCCCAAAGGGCCCTATCGGAAAAAACTGCGCGCAAGACGGAGAAAGAACTGAGCATCCAGGTCGAGTCGCGTATCGTTTTAACGTTTCTATTAGCGGCTATTAAAAACGGGCCGGCGCAAAAAGCGGCCCGGGGGACCGAATCGCGCCCCATTTCACATGCGATATCGGGTTACCCTTTGTCCCGCTCGGCGCGTCTCGGATTTTTCAACGATACGCGGGCCATTGTCCGCGCTGTGTATTTAGCGTGGCACGGGGTGGCTGGGATCGTGGATTCGCGCGCCGAAATCCAAAAGCGAGAGCGCGCGGTGTCCCGTGACACGGGGCACGTTTTGTTAAAATGATATCCTGCCGGAGGGGGCCGACAGCCGAAACGCAATCGGGCGCTTCCGCGCGACGCGCGGACCCGGCCCTACAAATTATGGATCGCGTTTCAAAAGAGTGCCTAATGGCCGCGGCAAAAAGCCCGGGATTCCCGAAATAAGGCGGCAAAAACGCGTGATTACCGGGGCGGGCACAGGTGCCACTTTTGCCGTGGCGGCGCGGAAAAAGTGGCGACCCGGCCGGGCGTGGATCAGGTGCCGCGTCCCCACTTAGCCGGCATGACGCGACGCTTTCGGACGCCGCCACAATTACGATCGCCGCGACGATACCGAGCATTGTTCGGAGTTTTTGCCGAAAACCCGATAACGGCCTTTTTGCGCGCGATTTCGGGCGCAGTTTGCGCCGACAAATCGCACGGGTCCGGCTTGGTACGATCGAAAAAAAATCGGTATTAGAACCAGTCCTTGATTCAACATTTTGGCGATTTAGTAAATACTCCATGTCTTGTAACGGAAAAAAGAAGTAACCATGTAGTTGGTAAAATTACAGTAAAGCGGTAATTATTTCCCTTCGATTGGCAATTATTACCGGTGAATTAATTTTGCTGTATTAAATATTCCATTTTTGGTAGATACAGTCAAGAAAACAAGTAAATGTAACCATTTAATAAGTAAAAATTACCACCTAACGGTAATTATTACCAATGTGGTGGTAATTATTACCAGATTGGTGGTAATTACTACTATTTGATGAGTTTTGCTGGTTACATTACTTCATTTGTGGTTTTTGAAATCACGAAAACAAATTACCATACCTATTTAGTAAATAACCATTACCATCGAAGCGGTAATTATTACCATTCTGTCGATAATTATGACTTTCTGGTTGATTTTTTTATCTTTTGATTGGCTATTATTACGGATGTGCGATTATTGGACATTTACCGATTCATTAGTAATTAATCGAACTTCAATATTTATCGAAAGTGCAATCGATAAATATTGAATGTGATACTTGTATTAATTTTTACATTTGACTCCCCGAATTCATTACAGTTATTGGTAATAATTGTTTCTATCTTACGTAGAAATTTCTATATAAATCCCAGTATAAATTGTTTTTCGCTGAAGTACTACGACAAAATGTACTCGGAATCTGAGAATTATTAACGGCACGTTGTTCTGAGTGTAATTGTCGCAAAAATGGTGCGTCGCTGAGCAAACAACCAATCCCGCCGAAATCGACGGCAATTGTCCACTTACGGTAATCGGATTCCGTAACTACATTGTTGCGACTGTGTTTGCACTTCGTTTGCGAAGCAAAGCGCGGATTGCTTTTCGCCGCGGGGGAAAGTCGATCGCGACTTTCTAAAGCGGTATCGAATTTTCGAGCGCCCGAAATAGCGCGGCGCTTTTTTCGTCCGCTTCCGTTCCGCGGAACTCGCCGAGCCGTATTGACTTTCTTTCGGCAACTCTTGACTCAATTAGCAACGAAAACACGCGGGTATGCGCCGCGCGCTAAGACGCGACAGCACTTGTCATCCCCAGGACGAGGGTGGGCTCGCATCGATCTGACGAATGCTTTTAAGCGCCCGGAATACATAGCGCTGTGACCGCCGAACGGGCCGAACGGCAAATGGCTCTCGTCGCGCAAAAGCGATCGCGCCTCTTTCTATATCCATCTTCGCCTCCATTTTCTTGTTTAATTTCGACGCGTATTTACGGACAATCCCGATGAAAAGCCCGGCGAAATGTGTCGCTTTAAGGGGAGGCAGTACAAAAAGAAACTGTTCCTATCGCTCTGTTCCTTGTTTCGCGCGAATTTATAGAAAATTGTAACGGGCGTGAAAGAGGGCTGGAAACGCCCCGTTTTCGTGGCAGCGTGAAACAAGTAGCGTCGAAAAACGGGCGATCCATTTGCAGCGAGATAAAGCGCCCTCTGGTGTCTGCAACGGCAGCGACCTATCTCGGTAGATCTCGCGGTAATGACGTGCCATGCCACTTTTCAAACTCATCGTCGTTACCGTGAATCCTCGGCTCGCCTGGGAAGACGTATAAACTTTCCATCAATCACGCGCTGCGCCCGTTAGCGGGATCTCGCGGGAACGGCATGCGAAACAAGTCGCAGGTACTAGCCTCTTCCGCGTCCCCGAACGACTCGGCAAATCGTGCCGATTGACCGGCGGGATTACTGATTTGAGTAACGCGAGAACTGTATTATTTGTGTCGGAATTAGCAACCATTGGATCAACCGATAAGTCGCGGGATTAATGCGCAGTCGTTCGACACTGCTAATATCCTTGTCATTACGGATGTAAAGTAAGTCGTGGCGACCGTTTTCTGATTGATTAATATTGAATTAACCGGAAAGCACACGGCGTGAATTAATTGCCAGTCTGCGGGTTACCAGCGGGTCGCTCGTGACGTTTTCTCTTCGATTAGCAGTGTATTTTTGCATGGAACACCGGTAGCTGTTAAGAGGTTATGAGAGTTTGATGGACGAGAATGAATGATTCCTGGTGGGAAGATGAAAGTCTGGATCATTATCGTGAACCAGTCTGTTGCCATAGTTTGCCATATAGTTGCCATTGTGTTGCCACCGGAAGATCCAGCAAGAGGATGTCAAGTAGCATCATTATGGCACCAAGCTGGCCAATGATGATGATTCAAACGGGGAAGAAAAATAACAATAGTGAATTCAATTCAGCTAATAATGTATTATTTTTGGATTAACATTCAAATGTGTTTAAAACAAGTTTGTCTTAGACCTAAGCAATGTTGGAACAACAGCAAGTTGCCCTTGTTTCTGGATTCTGACTTCCACTACATGTTTGTTGTTGGTTTAATTACATTTTTCCTCCTCGTTGCCTGACTGACGGTATACTACGATATACTGTTGCCATATTTTTGTTCTAATACATTCGGTCGACGTGTCTAATGGGAGTCGTTTTTTCTTGGGTTTCAGGATGCAGCAGCAATCGGGCCCAGGTGCCGGTAACGCCCGTCGCCCGATGAGCCCAGGACCGGGTTCGGACTCGGAGGATTCGGACATCTCGCTGGGCGGCACGTCCCCGCCGTCCCCGAGCTCGTCTCCGCCGCCATCGCACCACCAACCCTCGCCGGTCGGGCCGCTCAACTCGTTGGGACCGATCCCGCCGCCAGCCTTAAATTTCCGCTTTGATCCTGCGCAGTCGCAATTCCGCTTCAGCCACTCCACGGCGTTCAAATTCCCCACCTCGGGATTTCGCTTTGGACCGCACAGTCCGCAGCACAATCACCCGAACATCGCCAGTGGTGGCATCTTCAGGCTAACGGAAACTAGCCCCTTCCAGGCTGTGGGACCTAGAGGAGATCTTGGCTCTAGGTAAGTTACATATTCGACATCGTTGGGGGAGTTCTTGGTTTAAGGATGACTAGATGAATCGGTATAGATACCAACTGAATGGTTAGAGTTTAAAGATTTACTGAAATTGTGATAAACCATTCCTTGGAACCAACGATCAGTGGATTAGTTAGAAAGATACCTAATGGCAACATGTTGGGTTACAGCGATGTAACCCACCAAAGTAGACATTTAGAATCCTTTTCCTTTCGTATCAGTCATCCAGAGCAGTCTTCACATGATAATATTTCTACCCAGTTCTAATAACTAGTGATTGATAGGTTCATTTCCCAGAAAATTGTTGTTACCTAATAGGCATTAGGCATAGGGCTTTGTAAAGCCAGGAAGCAGGTCACGAATAACAGAATTTCCGCTGAATCGATTAGAATCTAAGTATCCAGAGAAGATGATCTCTCAGGAACTAGCTCTGAAACAAATTTCCACTCCTCATATGTGAAAACCTGTCCGGCAAAGGGTCAGTCTGGTTATCTTCCACGAATTCAAACGAAACGGGACTCCTTCTCCGTTTGCAAACAGCTCAACCACCACTCAGGGCTTTGTTCTCTTTGTTGCAGGTTACCCGACCCACTGGGTCTGCCTCCACCCAGGTTACACCCCCAGGACGGTCTGCTGCACCATCCTCATCCGCATCAAATCCCAGACGGCATGTCGAGGATATCGGAAACGACGCGACTATCCGACGGAGGCATGTCCCGGCTCTCCGACAGTCTGTCGGAGGCGCACAGTCCTCCCCTGGTAGCAACGAATCTCTCGGTCACAGGTCCGCTGAGGGTGGCGGTCCCGAGTCCGCAGACGCCATCTTCGCGGGGCAGTCCGATTTCGAACCACCAGACACCCCAAAGTCAGGGTCTGGTGAGGGTGGTGACCCCGCCGCCGAACCCGAAACCACCCCAAATCCACAGGCCGTTCTCGCCCGCGTGATAATACGATGCCGAGTCAACGGAGTCATGCAAAACGAACGTCTGAGCCGAGGAGAGGACTTACTCTGAAACACCGCGAGGGAACGAACTTCGCGCGAAACTGACGTTATCAGATGCTTCGTGTTCTTGAGTAACGTAACGGGTCAGTTGTCATGGGAAGCTCGCCGAGCGAGCTTTCGCGTGGACGAAAGAACTTGGAAACGTTTGCCCGGTGAAAACGGTTCTTTGAAACGGTACGATTAATTGAACCAAAGATTCGAGGGTTCGGAATCGCGCGATGCTTTTGAGGAACGTTGCTGGAGTGATTTTTGTTTCACCGAAAACGACCGACTTTTTTGGGAAAAAGTCGGTCGCGAATCGATCGAGTGCTTTCGGAGAAACAATTTCAACGGGTGCTCCAGCTGACGATGGGTTACCCTGGCCGAGTATTTTCGTTCACACGTTTCGTTTGGATCTGATTTTTGCGGCGCGTGCAGATGACTCCGAATCAGGCTTCGAATTCGTGCAATAAATGACTCGACGATTCGTGTCTTCGTTAGGAATGAATTTCGAAGGGATAACTGTTGAAAGCGACTTTGATATGTTTGTGCTGATAAAGTTTTGTGGATGTGCTTCAATGTCGAAACTTTTTTCTCGTGTCGATCTGTTAATCCATGACTGTCAGGGCACTGTGCAAAAATACTATAAAGTCGCGAGTCAGTTTAAAGAGAATGTACTGTAATATTACGGTGTAACTGAACTTTACAGTGCTGGAACTGTAATTTTCACTTCAAATCTACAGACCTGTTTTTAGTCGGCCGGAACGCAAACATTATAATAGCAATAGATCTTTGGGTGGAAATATTGCTATTTTATATTTATAAAATATTGGTATTTCTGAATAGCAATTATATTATTTATAAAAAATTGGTATTTCTGAATAGCAATTTATATTATTTATAACATATTGGTATTTCTGAATAGCAATCCCACTTGGAATGAATAATAATTCATTTTTTACATTTACTGCACAAAGACCAATCAATTTGTAGATAACAAAATTAGTAGTTTACATTACTACTGTAATTTTACAGTTTGTGACAATGATTCCAATATACTTAGGCAAAGTAACATACATTTGCTTGAACTTTGGAGTATTTTTGTACAGTGTAGGACTGACCAAAACGACGAAATTCACTACCCAGCTTTTGAGCTGAAGAAAATCGTCTGCATCTTATTACTAAAGAATGCGTGTGGTTTTATTCAAAATTGATTCGGTATTTCGTAAATATGTCTGCATTTGAAACCAATTTCGGAATTTCTTTGAGCAAACTACATCATTCACGGTTGTTTCTTGTTGATGCTTGTAACACATACATAAAGTATTATTTATTGACTATGTTAAGCAAATGAAATCGAAGTATTATTATTATTATTATATTATATATAAAACAAATCAAAGCATTATAAAGATCATAGAGTTGTAATAAATGCAATTTCGGGCATAGATGACGAGTAAAAATATAAATCGCACACATAAATATTTCGCTTTCACCGTGACGTAAATAAAAAAGTTCATTTATAGTTAATGAACGCGACGGAACAACAAACAGTGAACAACGTTATTGTTTATCGCGATTCCAATTTTAGCATCCGTGATACTGCAAAATGAATTTGCCACACAATTTATTACAATCTATAGATGCTGTTATGACTGTTATGTGTTTATGTGATAAGTTTGACGTACGATTTTATGCGGGATATTTACGATTTGTATAAAATTATTTTTATGTGAAGTGTTCGTGAGCTATATATTGTGTATATAAAAGGCGAGATGGTTTAAACGATCTTCGATTAATTAGTCACTGTGGTTTCATTTACAATCGATTGTACCTTTCACTTCGACACGACTTCATCCATTTCATCATACAAAATAAAACCAAACGCACACTATACGCATGAAATAGACCTCGAAAAGTCTGAACTCCAATGATTGTACGACAGCAAAACTCCCAGCAAACTTTTTATCAACTGTTCTCATTTCTGATTTGTACAAACAAACACGACAAAAGTCATTGATCAGTCAAGCTCGAAATACTCTGGATTTGTAATGATTCACGCCTGTACATTTGTCTGCGACCAAACCGTCATTGTTTTCGTCGATTGAAATTTATTTATCGCGCTTCCGCCGCTCGAGCCCTAATTTTGTGTTATTTATTTGTTATGAATTCTATGTAATTAAATGCAATTTTTAATTTCCGACGACGAGTGAATTTTTGTAACCTCCCCGGGTGCGCAATCCATTGTTGTAACTTTTTTTTCCCAATCATCGTGCGTCATGAAAAAACGTTCCCGGTTGCGTAATTACAATTGCATTATTCATTGTGCTATGATATGCGGGAATTGTTGGGTTTTGCAATACAAATAACGTAACGTCAGATGCGACGAAAAAAAGAGTCGCGCGCGCGTCGAGAATGTCGTCCGCGAGGCAGGGGCGTGCCGAAAAAAGGTTACAAAAAAGGGATCCGCTGCGATTTGTCCTCTCCTGTTTTTGTAGATAGACTCACTAGTGAAATTCTTGTATGCATTACCGACCTATAAATATGAACATAAATACATGAAAAAGATATATAGATATACGTATAAATATTATACATAGAGAAGCAAGCGTACAGAATAATAACACGAAGATATAAAGAATGAACATGACTACTAATATTAACGACATTATTATGACTAAATATAATTGATATTATTTGCGGCTGTAAATAAATTTACGCGAAATATATACAAAATTATTATGACCCGACGGCTTTGTTTATTCGTGGCGAATTCCCTCCCTCCTCCCCCGTAGCGACTATTGATTTTGCATCTAATTGCCGCGAAGGCCATTGCGACTTTTCGCGTTCGGCCGTCGCCTGAGCCGTTTCCCGTGGCGCGTCATTTGCATACTTTTTGCATGATACGCCGCGCGGTCGCAGCGCCGCGCGGCATATCATGGATCCGTGGCCATGACACCGCGCAAGAGGGAGCGAAGAGGGAGACCCGGGAAGGTCGTCACTTGGACTCCGCACGATAACACCGCGTGGGCGGGTGTCGCTGACAAAATCGACCAACCAGCAACCAGTCGCGGCTGTAACCGATCCTATAGGTTATCCAGAACCATCGACCAAATTCATGAAAAGCCGAAGAGGAGGCTACGGCGCACGCCCGCGAGGCAATGCGCATAATGGAATTGAGCTGCAAAGCCTCAGTCAATGTCTGCCGGAGAAAGGACTGCGCTCGTCGATGCACCGAATCCGACCGCGAGACTTTTACTCGTATTTTTGCGACGCTTCGATCGGTCCTGTTCAATGCTACGGTCACGCGCAATAACATGGATTTTGACGGCAAAAAGGTCTGCGTTAATTATGCATCAATGTCAGGATTTAATTTTTTCATTTGGGGATGTTTTGTGGGTAAAACATTTGGAGAAGGTGGATGTCTTGTAGACATCTAGATGTGATAGGCATCTACATCTTGGATAGTATAATCTCTCAGACATGGAGATACTTGGTTTTGTTTTAGACTTCTTGTTGGGTAGTAATCTTCCAATCAGTATAGGTGATAGCATCTTTTAGTTATCTGAATGCTAGTTATCGTCTTGTAGTCATTTAGTCAGATGTGTATCATCAACGCATCTAAATGGTATAGAGATCTACATGCTGTGGAAGGTATTACCTTTTAGGCATCAAGGTGCTAGTTACTATCATCTTCCAGACATCTAGATACTACTAGATATCATCTTCTAGACCTCTAGATGCTATTTGCTATCATCTTCCAGACATCCAAATGCTATAGTCTTTGACAGTAGGCAGATGTTGGTTCATTCATTTTCCAAACATCTAGATGTCTGCTTCTACTATCCTCTAGACATTTAGATGCTAACTTCTATCATCTTCTAAACATCTAGATGCTGGATTCTATTGTCTTAGATAGAACTCATAAGCTAGTTTCCATCATCCTCCAGGCATCTAGATGTATGGAAGATGATGCTTCTTCAATATGATGCTTCTTTATCAATGATGCTATGATAGCTTCTATCATCTTATAGATATCTACATGCTCGATGCTATTGCATTGGATAGAAACCAGATACTAGTTGCTTTCGTCTTCTACATTAGATATCTTTTAGACACGGTAAAATGTTAGTAATAAAAAATGTCAGCTCCTACAGCAGACCCTCAATTCAGAATCACCACTTTGCGTTAGATGCTATACTTAACAGACATTAGTTAGAAGACTAGGTTAGTAAACCGCGATTCCGAATAGAGAATGCCGGGAAGATAAATATTGACGAAAGGTCTATAAAGGGATGGACTCGCAGCCGAGTCTGCGTATAAATTTCGGGGCCCATTGTGTGGGACCGTTGGGATACTTCAGCGCGAACAACGGTCGGGAAGGTGTGAACATAATGCAACCTGATGCCAGATACCGAGTATGCAACGGAAAGCCCAGATATCATGATTTGTCGATAAACATCGCGGTCTTGCCATTCTTGCGATAACCAGCATGGCGTGAAAAAGAGCGTCTCGCTCGGGCTGCGCGTTCCCCCCGCGCCGCTCTTTTCTTTCCCGTCCTTTTCTGCGCTCGAGCCGTTCGCCTCGCCCGACCGTGTTTTGACAGTTGCTGCTCTGACACCTCTGGCACATTCATTAGGTAGCGGTTCTCAATCGCGCCCGGTCTCCCCCGTATTTTCGTACAAACACGACAACAGTTGCTAAACGCGGTGCCGCATTACCGTTATTTGCAAATATCCAAGACCATCTACTTTGCGCGTCGAATAATATTTTTCCACGATACAAGTAAACAGAAAAGCGAGCGTTTTTCGATTGGGTGGTTTGCCAGCCAGGAGAGGTCATTAAAAATTGATGAGCGAAACCGCGCATTTCCGCGTTTCGCGGTGTCCGAAAAAAGAAACCGGGAGACGCGTGATTGCCGGGCAAAAATGCCGCCATCCCTAACAGTGCACCTAATAACGCGCATAAATAATCGATCGCTCGGACAATTCATTGGCGTCGAGGATTTATCGGGTGTAATCGAGTTGTGTGCGCGTGTCGCCACGACACAACACGGGCGACGAGACAAAAAAGCGTCGCAAAAAGTGAACGGTCAATCTGCGATCGCGTTTCTTGAATGAATATGGATCGGAGTGCCACTCTATTCCGCTCTTCAACTGGTTAGTTTGCATACAGCTTCGTCAGTGGTTTGCTATGAAGCAATTTCATTGTTTTCTGCCATTCCATAAGACACTTCTGGTTGACATTCTATAGGATTTTTTAGCACATTGGGGACACCATTCCGGATGAATTTCCCCAAATCCCACCAGGAAAGTCGCACCTCCGTCGACGGATTTCCCGAATTCGTTCCCCGAAAAATTTTCGCCGGGAAGTCGTCCAATGAGGCGTGTAAACTTTTAACGAGACCATTTAGGAGTCGGCTTTGAAATGTTTCTGTTCGGAATAAAGCGATGAACATAATGACATTTAAGTCGCGCATATGTCTCGTAAGTCGACACTAATGACTCGAAATGGTGAGGCGCCCGGCACAATCGGATGAGAACCGTCGCTGGCCGGCCCCAGCTGTCTCCGGATTTAGATGTTTAGGATAATGCGGTGTGGCCGCAGCCTTACAACAAAATAATGTAGTCCACTCTGAATGGCGGGACCGAGCGGAATGAGCGAGTGGCTCGGAGGGGAGGGGGAGGGGAGGGGGGCAAGGGGGGCCGAACCGCGCGCAGAAAACCCGGACGGAAAGACGCGCCGGGGATCGATAAAGATGGAGCGCGCCGGCGAGAAGTAACCATTTCTCTAGTGGTTATTTGTAGACAGATTCGACACGCTAACAATACCGTGCAATCATAATGGGGCGCCCGCCAGGGGAAGCTGGGGCCAGATTACCGTGGCCGCAGGTATTTGTCGTGGGTCTTAGGCGTCAGTGGGGAGCCATCGAGAGGTGTGAAACTGATGGCAAATCTCTCGAGCATCTTTTCAAAATCGGTTCAGCTCCATTGTCGCGTTAAGAAGTTTTGTATTTTGAGGCTTTTCCTGTCCGCACGTCCCCGCCCCGCGCGGATTGATACTCGCGTACGGTGGCAAAGTGAGGGAAGAATTCTCTTGGAAGAGAGAGCTTTGCTGCATCAGCGATGGTACAAATAAGGCATATATGGACCAAATTTGCAAATGGTGAAGTGTTTTGTAATGGTATGTGGGACTGAGGAAAATTTGTGTGGTCAGATATAACAATGCATGGTTATTCCTGAGCAACATTTTCAAATCTCTAATTTAGGAAACATCGAAATGTATGTGACTATTTTGTATATGAGATGATCAAGCATAGAGCAGTATAAGAATTAAGAGTTTCTGGATTTTTTAATCTGACAAAGGAAATATTATTTCACAAGCTTATCCAAGACCCAACTCAAAGATTCTATCAAATTTCCGATCTCAATCATCTTGTATTTTTGAATATTACTCAAAATCAAATTTAGGGTAAATGAAGCATCCAACAAGAAGAACCAGAAATAGATTTGAAAAAATAATCTCCATTTCTCCTCCTAAAAAATTGCCGTCAACGACACCTCTTAAATTGTGTTACCTTAACAGTAAACACCCGTCTTTCTTCCCCAATTACCATCTGATTCCCGTAACCTGACGTGGAGAAATTAATTTGACACCGAAATCCAGGAACGGCCCCCCAGAGGTGAGGACCAGTGTTAGTTTTTACTTTCACACGAGGTTAATGAGAGGTTAGCTATAACTTGACGCATTGTGACAATGGCGTTCATTTAACCTAAGTACATTCCAAATACGAGCTTTCGGACGAGGGTGTGGCCCTGTTGGGACACCGGAGATGGCGCATATTGTGTGCACGCTGGTGCAGTGGGGCAACTTGCGCCCATGGGAAAAACAAAATGTTTGAGTAACTGCCACGCGAATTCGTTCGTGAACTTGTCGAGGGCTTATGTGATTAGCCGCGTCGGCCTAATGCAACGGTCATTATAACGAAAACATTCCGTGTTAATGTTGCATGCATAAAGAAGTGATTTATCTGAATTATTCATCTACGGGGATTATACGGTTTTCTGTATTAATACACTGTTTGGCCGGAGAAAGTGTCAAATGAAGTGATCAAGACGAGTTCTTTATTAAAACGTAACTCTCGAGTTTACAAGTGTAAGCCCCTTGCTCGTTAATGTTTCATTTATGTTACGATTAAATAACTTTTGAGAGATAAAGTTCGTGTACAATCTGTAATGATTTTTTTAAATTAATTGCATGGTTTGCAGAATTTGAGATTCATTTTGAGACAATAATTATAAATAATTATTGTGTGTAATTATAATTTATAATGTGGTATAAGTATAAGCTTAATTGTAGGGCTTTATTTATATTTCAGGATTTTTTGCAAAAGATATAAGTACTTTTCTTAGTTTTAATAGTTATTCAATTTTTTTTTTGGAACGTCGACTTTTAATCAACTTCTGTAATAACTCCAGTTATTCAATTCAAGTTAAACTTTTCTAATCTAAGTGGATTTGGAAAGAGATAGAAATTAATTCTTGTTTGTATGTTTGAATACAGATAGTGGAATTGAACAAAAAGGAATGTTTTTTGAAGTTTATTTATTTATTGTTTAAATATGGATACACGATTTATTGTTGAAAACATGGATACACCGGACACAATAAAATGAAATTGAAAATGATGCATTCGGAGTGTTCCCGGAGGAATTCTTTGTTGTCAATTCATTTCTATTCGTTTCTACGAAATATTTGTTACACGGTTGCGTCATAGTCGCTTTTTACTCTTGGATTTCTGTCACAGCAATAATTAAATTCCTCTCTGCCCTGCAACTTCCCCTAAAAATCTTTCCAGTAAACATTTGTCATTTCCCTAAAACACATAAAATTCCACAATTTCTCCCAATGACGTAAATTAAACCTCAGTGCTTCGCAGCTCGTTCTCCTGAAACGAGGCATCGCAAAATTGTTAATAATATTTACGTTCGACCGTACAAATCCATCCGCAGACTCATAATAGCGCGTGTCCCTGAGTGCAGTGAATATGTCAGGCGTCACTGCCCTTGTGAGGTACTAAGCCGCTTAGCGTTATGGGGTTTAGCTCGCCGATGGGGTATCTTCTAACTCGACGAAACTTGTGTGGTTCGCCAAGCGTGCACTATCTTTCCCTGCTTAACGTATGGTACCAATATATCTATAACGTTTTGCAACAGCATTTGTCACGAACCCCGGTGTAGCCTGCAGATCGCATCGACACGTTTGGGACAATACCAAATCTGCTTAAAAGCAATTCTCCAACGGATTCACGTGTACGCACATTATACTTGCATTTCCGTCGGCGTATTATTGTTATTTTCGTCGAACATTTGGCAGCTTTCGAGGGAAGCCTGACTTTTTTCCGCTGATCCCGACGGCGTCGTCCTAATTACCGTAACTACGAAAGCATCAGCCCGACGCGGATTTTCCGCGAACCACCGACGTCATTCGTATCCCATGACCGATGTTTTGATTCGAGCGGGATAGCGAGATGGATATTTAGCCAGGCACTGGCAACGCTTGTGGATTAAGGGGTGAAATGTTATTACTGCAAGGGGTACCTCACCTTCACCTCGGGAGCTCTAAGTAGCTCGGCTAAGTATGTTGTTTAAGCCAACACTGTAAGTAAGCATCCCTGGAGGAATTGCGCCGATGGAAACGGCGTATTCCTATCTGTGTAATACTTTGGCGTTGCGAGGGACAAGACCAGATGGCTTTCAACGGCTTCGATTCCTTTTTGCGAGTTCAAAACTTCGACTGCATGCTAATACCTTCGAAAAGTCGGTTGTTGGCAGTCACAAGTCACTAACTGGCAGTGCGGAAATTCGGAGATGAAGAGAGACATTTGCTGGGCTTTTTTGGGAGTAGGGAAACTGAAGTGATGTAGGAATGATTAGTGTTTGGATATTTTGATCGAAAGTTCAATTGGCTGGGTGTAGAGTGGAAAACTAGTTTGGGCAGTTTGATCAGTCATTGAGCTGAATCGGCCTGGCGTCTTGCGTAATCGGAATAGGTGAAATAGGTGTAATGAACTATTGTAATGAGCCATCGTAAGTTTGCTGTGGGATTATTAAAATTTAGGTTTTGAATGACAGAACAATGAAAGGTGTTTGTGAATAGGTTAGGAGTAATCGCAGAAACGGATCAAATGAAGCTGGTATTCATTTGAATTTGAAAGTATTAGAAATTATGGACACGATACAGTGTTATGTATATGGATTATCATAATTGAATGTAGTACAAGATAGGTATTCGCTCGCGCTTGAATAATAGGCGAATTAAAGACAAATGTTATACAAAGAACAGTTGTATGCTTTTTTTCATTATTCATTGTATTTATTGAATTAAAGTAAGATTATATACACTGAGAAAATGTTCTTACTTGAAAAGCATAGTATCATAAGCTTTCACTGTAAACCCGAAAGTGTAAAATTGGACATTCTGGTGGGTAATTCTAAAACATATTACATGACGTATTGTAATTTTACAAAACGTATTGTAAAAATGCCCTGTTAAAAATTAGGTATTAAAAATGGTTGGAGTGTGAAGTTTTGACTCCAAATTGGTGACCAGAAAAATCCACAACAAACATATTCACACAGAAGGAAGTGTGAAATCCCTTGATTTTTATAATAATTGAAATATCTTGGTTCTTAATTTTCATTTGTCATAAATCATCACACTTGAGGAGAAAAAAACCTGCGATTTTTCTGTAATATGAAGATAAAACAAATCTTATTTTGAGTAAAAAAATTCTAACCTCTAAATATTATCTACAAAAAACGAGTTGATTTTTCAAGCTTGATACTTAAATATTTCACACTTCTCCTAAAAACTTCACTTTTGATATTTTTAACAGTGTAGTGTGTAATTTTATATAAAAACTGACAAACTATATACTATGCTGCGGAAATTAAACTGTCTTACTGTATGTGATACACAAACTGGAATCATTGCAGAAAACGATTCATGCTGAAATACTATGAAGTTTACGGAAAAACGCTGCATGAGAAAAAATTAAAGCTTCAATAGCACGCAGTCATGTAAAAATTACATGAAACTTAAATCTATTAAAACCTATCTTCACATCTAATTAGGAAGGCTAGAAACTTCTGACATTCTCTACAAAAAATGTCTATTTTAACACTAATATTACAGAACACGAGACCAATATACTACACTGCAAAAACTATGTGTTTTATAAGTGTTTTAGGCACGTTTTGTGTTTTATTTTAAAACACATTGCTAAAACACTTGAAGTGTTTTACCATTTAAATGATAGGTTAAAACGCTAAAATGTGTTTTAAAACTGGGGACAAAAAGTGTTTTACTATAAAACACTTGTTTTTGCAGTGATATTGAAACTATTTCTGCAATTTCAACAGCCCAGTAACTACTCTCACTTTTTAACTCTTCACCCTTCAACTACAAAAATTATCCTTTACCTTCACTCGTAAGAAAATAATTGAACAAAATGAAACAAAACAAATTAAAACAAAAAGATGATTGGTTAAAACAAAAAAAAAGGATTCCGTTTATTTCAAAAGAATGTCCCATTTTATATTTGTTTCCCCAAAATTTCTTTTGATTCAAAGGAAATCTGATTCAAAATCATTTGATTTAAATCGCAAGCGCAATGCGCAGTCCGCATTTTTCGGTTCAAAATGCGATAAATTTATCACAAATTTATTTTTATTTTGTCACAAAACGCGGCATTTCCTTTACAAAGGATTCTATTTCATTTCAAGCGTCAGAATTGAAAAGATATTTTTCTGGGAAAAGAATATTTCTCACAGAGTTTTCAAAATCGGAACCACTATTAGCAAATAATATTAAATAATATTCTGAGTATTACTGGAATATAAGAATATTCCAGGAGCAGTCCTGGAATATTAATTAACATTATTTGCCCGACCTTCGAGAGATACAAACTTTTCTCTCGAAGGTCGTGAGTTCGAATCTCAGCTAAACGACGAGGTTCTTCCAACCGATTCGAAAAATCTCTAACGACATGCTAAAACCCAACACCTGTTTTCTCGCCATTCTTAACATTCTCCAATTTTCCCTCAACCCAGCCTTTCACACGGAAATTCTCGCTCTCCCTGCTTCGTGTTTTTTACGTCGCCGGCCAGTGAGACGAGTGTAACCAGCTCGCTCGTCGCGCAGGGTGAGGCAGCTCATTACCGGGCGCTTTTCGCGACGTCGACTTTGTCGTTCGCGCCTCGTTCCTTTCGCCCCATTCAAGCCCGAATTTCGATTTGCATAAGTAGCCCGGCACTAATGACGCGGCCTGCGAAAAAGTACAAAGCTCGGCTTGTTTACACATTACGATCTCACCGGCGCGCTTACGATAATCACTTTACCCGCCGCAATTCGATTTGCGTCCGATTCCGTGTCGAATTTTGCGTCCCCTGCGATCGGCCGCGTTATCAATGAAATGATAATTGGCCGCCGTCAATCAATCGAAAACAACGCGGCTTTGCGGCGATCGATACCGGCGGCTCGAGAAAATCAAAGGGAGCGCCGGATAAGGAAAGAATCGGGCCTCGATTGCCGGAGACGGAGCCACCGGGCGGCGAGATTTCCACACTTTTCCCCCCTCGAGAAATTTGCGACTTTTCTCTCGCCCCGTTCCGCCGCAAAACGCGGCTAATGCAACGCGCGAAATAAAGGGCGTGGTTTTGGCTTACGGCCGAGGATTGGCTGCGATGTTGGCTCTCCGGTCGATACCGGCCGCCTGTATATACCGCCTGTATACTTGATACTTATCCCGCGCAAGAATATATCTCTTTTTCCTCCGCATCCTCTTTTTCTTCCTCCCGTTCTTCGAGGTTCGCGCGACGCGAATCCGTCCCGCTCCCGCCGCTGGCTCCCAGAGTCTCTCGCTCCCTTCCACCCCCCCCCCTCCCCCTCCCCCCGACCCCCGCCCGTGCTTCTTTTCAGCCGAGAGGCGTCTACACTTTGGCAACCGCGTCTCGGAAATTCTAACAGATTTGTGGCTGAGCGCGTGCAGCGCACTCGAGGAACTTGTTTCCTCGGCGCGTCTTTTGTTATTTTTGCCTACGCAACGCGCGCGTTTTATCTCCGCGAGTGAAGTTTGAATATGAATCGGCCGCGCCATGCAAATGCCCGCGACGGGGTCAACCCCGTCGCGATTTCGTCGGGAACGAAGGCGCGACGGTTCGCGATAAATAATACATCGAACGGCGATGGATTGTCCTACTTATCGATGGGTTATTCGGCGTCGCGACGGCGAAACTAATATACTGTCTGTGAAAGTATTCGAAGGCCCCGGGCCCGTTTTTAATCGGGGGCACAATGGTAAAAATGGTCATTGGATGAGGTTCAATATTCGTCTGGCTTTGCCAATTGAAGTTGTGATTACTGTAATCAGAACTTCAGCCTTGACCTTCCGTTAGTTTGGGTAGAAATCTCTGTTTGCTGCAATGCAATAAGAAAGAAGTTCAGGAATAATTGACTACAAGAGATGTGAGAATTTAAAATGACAAATGAAAATTAGGAAAGAAGTTTGTATGATGTGAGATATATCATTAAAAAAACAAGTGTCTCATTTTGAAACATTTTGGTATAGTGCCTCGATAAGTGTCTCAAAACGAAACGGTTTTATCCAAGAGAAATACCGAAGATGTTTCAAAGTCTCAAAATGAAACACCAAAACTACAACAGGTGTCTTTTTTTAACGCGTTTTTGTCGAAAAGGCACGAGAAATGTCTCAAAGGATGATGTTTTTTCATGAAAAAGACACGAAAAGTGTCTAAACGATTTTTTCGAAGGCACTTTGAGGATTGGTCCCATACTGATTAAATTCTTTTATATGTATTTCATGTTTTAATTTTCCTCTAGACTATCTTTCTAGACATTTTGGAAATTATAGTGCCTTTTCTGTGTCTAAACAGAATACCATCATATCTAAGTATAGATTATCCATTAGATTAAAAAATCTTCTAAAATAAAACACTTCTTATAGTATATTAGCTATACTTTCCATTGAAACTTTTATCACATTATTTGACGATTTGCCCAAAGCGTCCTATAAGTATCTGATTAATTCCATCAACATATCTAATTAATACAACCATAAGTGCCAAGTAATTTTATATTATTACAATTTTATATTTTGATTGCAACCACTGGCTATACCTAAAATCATTTAATCAACCTAGTTTCTCAACCTAATTTTTTCCACCGATCCTAAATTTGCATCGATACTTAATTCCGTCATACATGTTGGATGAGTAAAAGTGTAGTGGAGTTCAAAGCAAATGTTGCGCAGAAATTGTGTTTGCAGCTGTAAACAACGAGTCGAGTATTTATCGTCAGCAATCACGATGTAAACGTATGCTAACGCGCGTGTCTGTGGTCGAACGTCAATCAATAAGATATCCAATGAATACCTAATAGATATTATAGAGCACTATAGGACCGTAATTGTTTCAATGTGTGCCGAAGCGGTGCAATCGGGATATGTGTAGGATGCGCACGAACTGCCCTCGCATATGATATATCCGTCGGTGTTCGCTGACGAGCGCGCTTCGTTCGTTACACCGTTCGGCGGTGAAAACGTAACGTCACAATGCGCGACGGCAAAAAACCGAGCGAGTTATCCGGGGAATGCTGGTTCGCGCCTTTTCGACTATATACGTTACAGGTTCGGTCGTCGTCTTGAGATATTTATCGGAGGAAACTCTATTATAGCCTCGACAAGGTTAGCCTGATGAATATTTTATGTATAATTACCATACCACTTCAGTCCACTTCGTATCGATTAGTTTAATGAAACATCCATTAACATCTGTATATATACATCACGTGTACACCGGCAAAAGAACGATCTTCAGGCTTGCAGCATAATCAGTTCTTTGAATCCACGGTGAAGGATACGGTTGTTTTTTTTTTAAATTTTTGTGGCTTTTTATTACATTTTGTAATGATTTAAGAAAAAAAATGAACATCGTTCAAGATGTGGTATATGGTGTTATGTCGAATTTTTTGGTTCACTATAGTGTAATATTTCTCTATTACAACACTAATCAGTGTGAACATAAATAAAAATCCGGACAGTTCCTTATAATAAATTAACACTCTTAACAATCAACGAATACATTAGAATAATCTAAAGACTGACAATACCCACTAACTGATTAAACCAACACTTCAATAAACGAAACAACCTCGCTCGATTCTCCGGCCATTCCTTAAACAAACACCTCAACCTTCTCGCAGCTAACCATGAAACTAACTATTCCTACCAAATCTTCCATCGTCAATTCCATTCTGCAATTCCTCCCAAAACAATACCCTTCTCCCACTCTCACTCCCAACCCCTAACTTATCCCACCCATCTAAAGTCCACACAATTGGCCCCTATCTCCTAGAACAATTCTAGACAATTCCCAGACCTTCGTAGCCAATTGTCCCGTCTCCGATTTTTCGTCGCGTCCAAGTTGCGCGTACTGTAGCGCAACAATTCTAACCAGCGACTGCACCCTAATCGCGGCAAAATAGCCGGGCGAAATGCTCTCAGGCCGTAACCGTAGCGTGATATCCGTAATAACGCATCAGCCAGCCGGTGTCCTCTCGTTGAAGGCAACAATGCCCCCGGTAGATGAGTTAATCGGCAAGTTCCTCCCCGGAGGCGAGCGCTAAATTCCGCGTTTCACGTTCTATTGTGTGCGCGAGCGTACCCTTAATACAGACGGATAGAGTCCGGCGCTATAGCGCTGCGTACGCAGCAAAGGCAGTATCAAAGAACAAAAGGATGACTGACATCTCCGGTGATCCCAAACGAGAGTGACCCCGGCGATCCCCCGATTGAGCGCCGCTGAACGACGGCTCGCCAATGGAGAGCAATTCGCCGAAGAGGAGGATGCCGGTAACCCGATCCGAGCGACCCAAGCTCTTTCTTCCTCAGCGTCTTGCCGCGGAAGGAGCCCGGCCACTTTTTCGCTCGAATCCACGGTGCCGAAGGGGTCAAGCCCGCGCTCGTTAATTCGCCGTTCCTTTTGTCTCGCTGCTAAAGAGCAGCTACCCCTCCTCCCCTTCCTCCGTCATTAGGCGGTAATGAGTCGGGGCATTCTCCACGGGTCGAATCCGCTTATCAAATTGTTTCCTAACGACGCGACTTCTTGCCCGATAGGACCCGGCGACAATTGCGCTCGAGGGCAAAAAGCGCGGCATTCCGCCCGGCGATAGTGCGAATCGGCGCGCCGCTAATAATATCATCATCGCAGCGGTCTCCCGCGCCGTTAGCGACCGAGTAAGACATTTACCATAACGACCGGTCATAAGTTATCGGAGCTCATCGCGCGGCTTTTCTTGTGCGCCGCTTCTTGTGCCTGCGTTTCAGTTATACGAAGCCGTTTATTACGGCTCGGGATACGCGACAGATAGAGATACGAAGAATAATACGGTTCATTAATAAAAAAGCCCGGGGGAGGGCGATTTCGAGGCACACCTCGAAATCGCCTTCGGTTGGCTCACCTTACGCAAGGGAAAAGTGGAACGCCGCGTATGACTTCATTAAGGGGAACGACACCCCGGTGGCGCTAGTGATGTGCGCCGGCGATACGCGGCGGGGGTTTCGCGCGAAAAAATTGCGGCAAAAAGCGAGGTAACGACGACACCTGGTGTGCCGGTTAATTGGGGGTGCGGAGGACGACCAGTTCGCTCCGGGTCCAGGAAGCTCCTCCGAATCGATAACGCGAAGGTCCTTGGCGGAGCGGGATTTCGCCCCGATGACTCGAACAATCAGCGCGGTTCGCGTTTAATGTTATGTTGAAATATCGCAATCCTTTGAATAAAACACGACGAGCTCGGGCGCGCGCCGTTCTTTGCATTTGCGGTCGGTATTACGTGAACCCGGAGGAAGTTGAGCATATTTTAGCGCGCGAGAGCTTGCTTCCCAAGAATTATAATAACGAATGCTTAAATCAGCTTAGCTACTCTAACTTCGCTTTTGCGACTACCTTCCATGTAAATATGGAAGTAGCTCTTCGCGGCGCGGAAGACGGGAAGCTGCTTGTCGATTGGCAGACGAAGGGCAGGTCGCGGGGAGGGGCCGCGCCAGGAAGAGGATTGCGCCAAGTGTGACGCTCGGGAAGGGCTCGTGAATCCCAGATGCCGGGGATTAAGCCTCCTCGGCGGTGTGTTTCCGGCGCCCAGAAAGAGCGCGCGCATCGCGCGGATTTCCGCCGAGAAAGTAATCCCCGGCTGCGCAAAATTAGTGGTCGCAAGATTAATTATTCAGCGGACAATCCGCGATGATCGGAACGAAGGTGGGTTGGCGAGGAGTGGGCTGGTGTTAGGTGGAGAAGATTGCGCGGAGATAGCTGTGTTTTTTTACTTTTCACTGCCAAAGTTTGTTGGGAAGCTTTTGTCATCCTTCAACATGGGGAGAAAAAATGCCATCAAACCGACAGTAAAGATTTAGTAGATGACAGAATCTTGAAGCAAGAGTGTCTACTTTTAAATCAAAGAGGAATTTCTGTTTTCCTAACTTCGCTCTACTAGCTTGTTGGCTTTACTTGTTGTCGTAACAGAGATTACCGTTCTTAGTTTCAGTGCAAGATTGTTGTTGGTTTAATAGAATTTCTTCCGTATGTTGTTTTACTTCTAACTATTTACCATCGTTGTAGATGTGTTGCTACCAGACTCCAAGGATGTCATTGTTTCGAGTTTTTGGTTTCTACTTGTTTTCCTAAAGTTGTTCTTATTGAATCCATTCAGTCATCCAATTTGTAACTGTTTCCTTTAACATTCCCAGCATCCTCCTACTTGTAGGGTATTATTAACAATTTCCAACCATTCTCCTGTTAGACTCTCGCTATTCTTCTAACGTACTCCTTTTCCATTCCAAATTTGCTGGACCCTTCATTCAGTTTATTTATTCTCATTCTCCTGTTCGCCCACTGTCATTCTAATTCCAGTGTTTTTCCATTCAGTTCCTACATCCTTACAGCTACATCACCATGTCCTAACCACCTTCTACATCATGTTTCCATCTTCTACCATCTACCTTCCCACTTTATCCTCTTCTATCCCCAACTTTTGATACCCTCTTGCTAACCTCTTACCAACCCGCCATCTTCTTGTCAGCCTACCAGCATCCATCCACCCATCCTGATGCCATAATTATGCCATCTTCTCCTCTCCATGCCACCTCAACCATCCTCACAATCCCAATCCTGATTGACGGGGGATTATAACTGGGTGCCTCCGTCTCCGGGCCGAAAGTCGCGCTTCACCCGAAAGCCCCGAGTCATCTTGGACAGTGTTCTTGTCAGAATGCCGTCGAACGTGACGAAATGGTCGCGGTGACCTCTCAGCCTGTAATTAATGCGGCGCTGTTCCAGCCTTCTTCGGACAGTCATCCCGGGAGAAATCGTCCGGGCGCAAACCCGCCGAGATGGGAGATAGTCGCGGGCTCCGCGGGAAATAAAGGATACCGCATGCTGGGGATGAAATTACCGAGCTCAGCCGGCTTCAATCGACATTACGTAGCGTACGCCCCGCTATAGCTACGGGATCAGCGCGGAATGCACTCGCTGGATGCGCTTATCGGCTCGCATTACGGGGATCGGGCGCAATCTTCGCCGGCTTATACGATCAATAAAAGGCGCTGATTTCGGCCGGGACTAATGATCCCCCATCCGGCTTTCCCAACTTCGCCGATGACCGCCGCGGCGGTCATTAGACGCGCCGTTAGACCCCGGGTGTGGAAAGACAAACAGCGCCGCGGATGCACGGTTAGTTAGGGTTCGTGTTTGCTGAGCGAGTTACCCTGTCCCGACTGCCTCGGCTGGCGGAATTAAACGTTCGACGGCGGCTCGTTAACGTCATGAATATGTACCCGGCGCTGTCCTCGTCGCGCCGCCCAACCCGCGACGGTGCCGCCACCTGCCAGCCGAAAACCACGCCGACGGCCTCATAAGCCGTCTTAGTGAGCCGTCGCTGGCCGCGCGAGTTATTCGCTGGTCATTTATATAAATAAGCGGCAGAAATGATACCCGACTACCGCCGGCCCCGGTGACTCCGCGCTTTCCATTATCCCGCAACAATCGCGCGATCGGCCCGGCCGTTTCGCCAACACAGCGAGAACGCGACCGGTATCGTTAGCGCATTTTTGCGAGGCCTGTATGCGCTTTTAATGAACGGCTACCGTCCTTTGTGCACCAGCGCTCGTCGCGATAATAAATTACGCGCCGATGAAACTCGAAATGAGCCCGTGACGCGTTCAATGATATATTAATTACGACTGCTTGAGACGTATCGCGGGGAATTCCGGGGAATTGATGGGGGAAGGCTCAGGTTTTCACGTCGAATGACACCGCGAGAACGGGTGTGATGTATTGGGTTTTAATTCGGGGTTCCTTTGTGAGGGAGTCTTTCAGTCGACGAACAACGGCTTCTTGCGGAATCGGACGTGTTGATTGGAAGGGGTTTTGTATGGAAATTGAAATATAATGATTGGACGGCCAACGGCAGTTTATGTAATTAGCACAATTGCTGCCGGTGAGCTGTTCCTTGGTGGAAGGTCAAGAATCTGTGTTACGGACAGACATAGTGTCGCGTTTTTGTCGCGAGGCGGAGATTGATTGGAGTTTGAAGTGTTGGTAGGGTGGAGGGGTGTCCGGTCGATGTCTGGCGCGTGAGATGATTTTTTTTCTTTTTTTGTGTTTCGATGAGGTTTTCAATGAGGTTTTTGTTTCGATGAGTTTGGTGGAAAATAGGAATTTTCCATAAGGATGCTCCTCTACGAATTTATAAGGTAGTGTTATGAAGCGAAACTCTGTTGTAGGTTTACTAAGTTTTTAAGAAATGTCAGACATAAGAACTTCTGTATCATCATACAAATCTTGTGTGAACAACAATATGCATTAAAACAACAGAATTTAAACAGAATATTCACAAGCAAAGGCTAAAAAATTGGCAGAAAAATACGTTCGTGAATTGACCTCAATATTAGTAAGGTACTCCATGTGGTTAAACTATCAGTAGAGAAGACGTTTTTATTTATATATAACTCGATGTGGAACTGACACATTTCTTGACTTTCTTTAGCAGAGAAACCCTTCAAAATAGGTAAAACAAATCACACAAAAATATTGCTACCGATTGGTGCTACAATGAGCTTAAAATCTCTCTCCAGCTGAAAACATCAGAATTGATAAATGAAGCGATTTGGAAACACACAGTGTTTTCGTGTTTCCAAATTAGGTGCAAAATTAGAAAAATTCTGTTGCTAATTAATCTTCAAAATGGGCTTGAAATACTCTCTACGACTCAAAACTTGGAATAATTTATATATAACTTCATTTGTCCCCAAAACTTATTTTCGATCTTTTAGGATCTGGAAGCCTCTATCAAATTTTGCTTAACTAGAAGTGAAATAACTGAAAACAGAAATTAGAAACTAACTGAAATTTAAAAAAATGTATACAATTATAACTAAATCTCCCTACATTACAAAATGTTAATTAAATGACATTCCGATCCATTTACCAGTAGTAGTCACTAACGAAACCCCAGTAGTCACTAACCACAGACATATTGAACAAATATCGTTCCCCGACAAATTAAAAAATTGAACTTCAACAGAATAATCCACAAGAAAACTCCTTCGTCAATATTTTGACTGCATCATCCACTCTATTCATCCTCGCCAGCCTCCCCCCGGAATCCTTCCCTGATAGAACTCAAACGAACCAATAACAAAATAATATTTAGACGTTTAAGCCCGAATCAGCATGAGCATCCGAGTTTTAATTTTCGCTGCCCCCGTCGATTGACAAATTGACTGATTTTCGGTCCGGGACTCGAAGCGTTTGAATGCATAATGTCCGTGAAGTGATCTCATTTTGCAGGAAGCTCGGGCGAACGTTCGACAATGAAAGGGGACGAATGCGGCGAGACAGTAACAGGTCGTCATAACACTCGTCGTCCTCGGACAAAAGATCCCTAAGCAAATAAACATTCTAACGAACCAGTTACTTAACCGTCAGGCCCGCGCTGACCGTCGTCCGATCGCGGTAATTCACGCGGCAAAAAAAACGCCACGAGGTGAAGAAAAACATTCGACCGGTACCGAATCCGTCGAGCGAATCATCCGTCTCGTTCACGCGCCAGACAAGTGACAAGCTGCGGAAATAATATCAGTTGCTCGAGTACGCGACTGTTTTTTTTCTCCCCGGCTATCAAGGGTCTTCGAAATATGACATCTGGTTGTCCTTTGTCCCGGCATGTGCATTGCGCTGTCACCACGATTAAGAGAATACCATACCGGTATGGTTCCTACATTACCGACTATTAAACTTCTGGATGTATGCTTTTTAGGAAAAACCAGTTAAGTGGATAATAAAAACTACTGGCAAGTCGTACTTTTTCTATACATTTTTTTATATTTAAAAAATTTCTTTAATACAATTTCTAGTCATATCTATTACGAAGAAATCAATTTTTTGGTTTTTTCCCCGCAGTTCTTAAAGAGGACAGTGACAGCCGAGGGAAGATAGTCATAAGCTTGGTTTTGTGGCTATGACAAGTTTTACAATATGAAAAAATGATTAATTTCAACGTATTTTAAGTAAAGTATTCAACAAACTTTTTCATTTTGTTGAATAACCTCCTTAAAGAAGAGCCTAAACTTTATCATCAACAAACAACTGCAGTGATTGATTGAAAATAGAATTTTCACTTGCCAGTCCCCTTAAGGTGATGTTCAACGCGAGGAGCAAGTTTGAATCGGCCATTTGGCGCCAAAAGTAATGTTTTGCAATTAATAAAAAATTAGCTTTTTGAATGATTAATTACTGACCGTACTTTGATTCTGCATAAAAATACGGTTATTTTAAACCAACTGTCGACATTTTTCAATAACGCATATTCAAATATAATGAAAACTCGTTTTCTGGCGTTAATTTTCGAGGTTATCTTTCATCTCGAAAACGAGTTTTCATTATTTTTTAATATGCGTTATTGAAAAATGTCGACAGTTGGTTTAAATAACCGTATTTTTATGCAGAATCAAAGTACGGTCAGTAATTAATCATTCAAAAAGCTAATTTTTGTTAATTGCAAAACATTACTTTTGGCGCCAAATGGCCGATTCAAACTTGCTCCTTGCGTTGAACATCACCTTAACGCAACTTCGCTTATCGCAACTCTTCTGTTAAAGCAACTGAGCGTCTTCAACCTAACGCAACTACTTTTCGGGAACTAAGTTTTGGCGCGTCAAGTTATGTTGTTTGAATTTAAAATTGATGATTCAATGCATGAACATAATTTGAACATATTGACAATTAACTATTAATTAATAATTTAATTACACGGAAAAAAAGTCTTGTCGAGTTCACAGTCCTTCTATTGAGTGCCGTCACATGACTGGATTTTGTAGTATTCATTAGCTTACCATGTCAATAATGCAGGTCTTTCATGTTATAACCGCGTGCTCGTTAAGACTGTAGCAACAACAATCTTGCAGGCTTGTGATGGTTACAATCCTGTGATTTTCCTAAGACTCGGCTTATTGATACCACAATGTTTTTGACATGCGATTATACCAAGATTTAACTTGCAAATTTGACAGGAAGTCTGGTCGATCCAGCAAGACTTTTTTTCAGTGTAATAATAATAACGATGGTATACAGGTATTGAATGTAATAAACAATGGCTTCAATTGCTCCGGTATTTCATTGCATTTATGCGACAAAAATTCTTCAATGAAGGACTTATTTTCCACATCAGGTTTATTTTTTTTAATTAGAAAAATGCATTTCTCAAGGGTCCACAGTTTGGTGTTTCTTCCGCCACTTCCAATTTATTTAACGCCAACAAAATCAAGTTATTCTTTAGTAACAATTCTTCATCCTAATCGTGTTTGTTGACGTAAAGGTCTTGATTTCCAAACAAATCCATTCGGATATTTTATAATTTGAAAAAATTTGAAGCATATTGGGTAGGCTTGCTCATTGAACTTTTGACTGTTCATACATTTGTTGCTGACATTTTTTTTAATTTTCTGTGTATAATAAAACGAATTAAATTAAAAATTTTCTGAGTGCTTAAGTAATACAAATCATATACAAAATTTCGTCAATTTATCTATTGTAAAGAAATTATTTGATTAGAATAGAAAAATTGACGAAATTCTGTATATGTTTTTTGGTATTACTTAAACACTCAGAAAACTTTTAATTTAATTCATTTTATTGTACACCGAAAACTAAAAAAATTACAGAAACAAATGTATAAACAGTCAAAAGTTCAATGAGCAAGCCTACACTGTTAAAAATTTCGGAAGTCCAATTACGGTACATGCACCGTAAAATCGAATTAAGGTACAAATACCGTAAA